>JAPQRQ010056529.1:0-18375 GCA_037367365.1 Apogon talboti | reverse complement strand
AAACAAAAAAAAAAAAAAAAAAAAAAAAACAAAAAAAGTACAAATTTTAAATTATGTAAAAAAAAAAAAAATTTACAGGATCAAAGAAAAAAATTTAATCTGTCAATCATGTTTGACATTTTAGGAGTTAAGGTGTTTTCTGTGTCTGACAAGAATTCATGTAACTAAAGCAAGAAAAAACTTGATCAAAATCCCCAATATATCAGTCTTTGTCTTAAAGAGTTGTTAAACCCTGAAATGAACCTACATTGTAACCATCAAAAGTACCATCATCTCCCAACTTCTTTCATGACAAAACAAGGCCAAGTCATGCAGTGGTAAAGGTGGCTCACCACCTCTGCAGAAGTCTCACCTTCATGAAACTTCTTCTATCTGTTTTCTTGTTTGCCACAGTTCCACTAGGTACAATAGGCAACAAAACACTACAAAAAGGTTCACCAATGTCCTGGCCAAGCACCAGCATAAACAGCCTTGCTATGGATCAAGCTCTGAAAGGAAAAACTGAAGACTAAAAAAAGCAAAAAAACAATCATCCAGACCACCAGTTTCACTGAAACTTGTTATGTGTTGGGCGCTCACATTGCTTTTAAGTGGGGCATGTGAATGGGATATTTTTTAAGAAGTGGCTTCTTCTCATATAGGTCAAATCTTTGAACAGGCATGACATCCCACAACCAGGATACAATACAAGCCACACAAAAGCCAAAAAGATGAAATTTCCACTCAAAATAATGCTTGCATTGTTCGTCTTTCACTAGGTTTTATGTCCTCTGGGTTTTGTCCTCCTCCCTCAACATAGTAGAAGAGTATTCGTTTACAGGTGTGTTTATCTGATCAGACAAACATACAATGGTAAACAACTCCCTCTCACCCGTATCCATTTACACCTGTCTTACAAATAACCTACAGCCAACAATGCACGAATATTTACACACCTTGGTCAACCGGTTACAGTTAAATATTAACTGTAGGCACCTGCTGAGGATCACACAGTAGCTAAATGTTTGAATGAGTTAACACTGAGCTTCATGACGTGTGGTGTGGTGAATCATGCTGTCATTCCTACGTAACCTTAAACAGTGTAAGGCCAGAGTAAGGCAGATTAACGAACAGGGAATCTTCTTCAGTGCTTATATCCACAAGAAACCAACAAAACACTGAAAACTAATGGAATTAAACTATTTGGAAAACATGGGCTCAGTGATCCAGAAGATTCTTTGCTTTGGTGGATGAATAAAATGCTTGGAATGCATAGCAGTTTTTCATTTAAGGCTCAGTTGAACACAAATTATATTTAAGATATTTAGCCACTGTGTTCAACAAGTGCCCAAAGTACATTTTTTACTTGTCCCATAAGTAGGTACCAAATGCTAATACTTGATTTTCCTGTTCAATGTGTTGTCGCTTTTGTGATATCTAAAACATGTTGATAATTTTATGAGCATTTTAGGTGCCAAGTTTTACAAATAACCTTTAAGATGTTTTATAAACTAGTGAATACATTAAAGATAGTCCGAGATGCATATATATAACTTCAATGTTTTTCCAAAAGGTACATCCCAGATACTAAATAAGTCTCAGAATTCCATATTATAGGACAATGTTTGGTACCACTGAGCACTGATTACACAAACTACAACCAAAAACATTTTCATTGAGCTGGATTGAATCCATCTCAACTCCAAAACAAGTTTTTCCTCTTCTCTCAGTGATCCATAACTTATGTTCTGCACAATAAGATCTGTGATGGCAGCTTTCATAACCATCTGCTAAAGGAGGAAAAAGTTTGTATCTAATCACCTGAAATCCCCATTTAGTTTGTGTAGTTCATGTATGTAAATCATAAACTGTTCCCATTCTTCAAATTATTTTACTATTATTTCAAGTCAGTGGTAAAACTCACTTAACAGTAAAATAAAGGCTTCTACAGAACCAAAAGCCTATGGCTGCTTGAAATGGACAATAGACCAAGGGTTTTCAGTTACTTACTCTTTATGTACACATACATCATTTGGTGATGATCGACCGCTGTTTTTGGACACAAAGCTACGTTCAGCTTTTTCTCTATAATGTGCACCGATGGAGAGGAAAAGGCTTAACGTGGACAACACACATAAAATTGGGGTTGTCATTGTGATTTTTGCAAAGGCGAAAGTGGGCATGACTAGAGATGTCCACACGAAGTTTGGTGATGATTGATCGCTGTTCTCGGGCATTAATCCATGTTAAGCTTTTGTACGTTAAATGTTTTAGAATGTTTCTCTTCTCCTGCCAGACCAAGACAGAGGCCACAACCACTTCCTCTTCGTCATGCAGCTGTAGCAGAGAGTAACTGAAAACCCTTTTACTTACAAACAATGTACTGATCCAGACCTCTTCTTTTTCTTGGTTTTTATGGCGGTTGGCAAGGCCACAACGGGCACTGCGTACTAGTAAAATGCGCGAAATCTAAGCAATTTCTATTTCAGTGAAAACTTTAATTATTGTAATAATCTGAATGACGTCATTTTTTTTCAATATCGGACCGATAATTATCGGTGCCGATAGTTACTGTGCATCGCTAGTTCAGGTGTTCCATGTCCTCAGGGTAGTTTGTGGCCATCAATAAAATGCGTACACGACTGTACAGATGCTTATGCTACAACACAACCCACTGTGTGTATAACTAATTAAAATCAATACAGCGAGAATATAATTGAAGACAACGTTGATACTTGGACTTTACACAACATTAAATCAATATTACAACCTACAGCCAAGACCAAAACATAAAAACAAACAGCAACTCACGTCTTATTTTCAGTTTTACTTTTCTATTGCCAAATGTTCAAAAGCCAAGCAGGATTTACATTGTGTTCCACAACTTCCTAGAGCAACACAATCCTCTTGTGACCTCAGATAACAATAAGCTACTACTTGAAACGTCTGGCACCTAATCAATATTTACATATCCCCCATGAAGAAAGATAAATCTTTTGACTATGAATAGTAAAATGTACAATGGGTGCACCATCACAGCAGTCTATTGCACAATATAGCCAGGGTGTCAAATGTAAAAATCTATTAAGTAGCAACAAAAGTATGAGGAAGAGAAACGTGGCCGGCTAATTATTCAGACTGATCTCATGAAATCGCATGACACGCCAGTTCGGTGCCGTTTGGCGTGCTATACGAATGCATTTGCGAGTTTTGGCGTGTTATTGGACATTATGAGATCACGTGTCAATATTTGCCCCGTTTTGGGGTTCCCCTAACCCTAAACCTAAACCTAACCTAACCATCACCCTAACTCTAAGCCTTGGTGCATGTCATGTGACACGGCGTGAACATACATACGGAAAGCTTAAAATGCGTACATATAACACGCCAATTAAAAGTGGCGTGTATATTAACGTCAATTCATGATATCACGTTGAATTATTTCTTTTATCATAGTACGAGTCTCAGCGGCTCTAAACCAAGCATTTAATCGCTGCAGTTCTGTATTCATCATGTTCCTCTAATTGTGAGACATAGCAGACCACAGCTGGAAAAGTACAGTCACAGAATCATTTCCCATATTGAACTGTGGATAATTCAGTTGTCACTGAAAAGACTGGGTTTCCAAAAGTGTTTCTGTGGACTGGCCTCATCTGCAAACTCAAAAGAACAACTTAAATACATAATAGAGTAATTTTATATACCTTAGTCATGATTAAAGTTTCAACAATTAATAATGTTTTGTTCATAAATTAAATTATAACAGAAAATACAACAGTTAGAGAGTAAAAAAAAGAGATTGTATTTGCGAACTCAAGCAGGCCCATACAGGCCTTAGTGACTGTTATCACAAAACATCCTATCTGTTAATTAGCAAAGGGTAAAGTTGAAAAGATTGTAAAACTTTCATAACACGGTGCACTGTAAATCCCTGAGTACTGAACTGAACAGCACAGCAGGCATTTACGTGGAGGTGCTATCTGCTAATGAGAAGCCCACCTGTGGCTTTATGAGTCACTGATTAGGACGTCAGGTCCTCACAGACCCGCAGGACCAAAACGCCTGGTGTCTGCTCCACTGCATGTGGTGCAAACACATTAGACATTCTATCTAGAAGAGCACACAGAGGAATTTGTCGTCACCTGGGAGTAATTAGCGTGCAACACAGTACTGAGCCTGTCTGTTCACACATTGTCTGTGTCAACAAGACTAAAGGCCCAAAATACCTACAATGACCATGCAAATTATGGCACAAACATGTTTTTGTGCACGAACACTACAGCTAAACCTCTCAACAAGGCCTAAGTTAAGCACAGTTGATCCCATCTTAACTTCACTGTACAAAAATTACAAAATACATGTGTCTAGAAGTTTATCATCAGCCATCGGTGGAAAAACTTGTGTTGCTAAAGTATCAGGAAATGACATCCTCATTTGGTCAACAACGAATACAGAAAATGAATTGGCATGGCAGTTGAAACCAAATAATGGGAAACTGACAAGATGAATGAACAACACAGAGACATAACACCACATTTCATCACAACTGATAAACCACTACATGGTAGACAGATGGAGGGGGAGATGGACATGATGACTTTTATATCCCTACTTTATATGTCAAGAAAAAAATTAAATGTATGTCACTTTAGTGTCAGAGTTTGTTTTGCAAGAAATGTCTTTTTTGTTAAAAAAAAATAAAAAAAATTGGAGAAGCAGGTTTTGGGCTTGATAATTTACATAAAGCTCCAGTGCTGTATAGTTTTTTGTTGTCACATGGCAACAATTCTGTAACTACCTTTCTGCTTTTCTGTAATTTAAGTAGCTAAACAGGAAATAATGCTTCTGCACTTCCTCTTGAACATTTACGGCATAAGGTTTTAGCTGAAAATAGGTGTTTTCATAGGGGGTATGTGACTGACAGTTTCAATTGCTGATCACACTCAGGATTCTGTCAAGCTCAAGTCTTCACTCTACTCAGTGACTTGTCATTTAAATCACATGGCATCTCCCACAACTGTGATATTGTAACAGAACTAAAGGATATCGAGTTTTGATCAGAGGCTGCAGAGGAATGGTGTGTATTTCCAATTACTGATTTACTCCTCCTCCTGCTGCTGCTTTCTAAACATCAATAAATGTTGTTGCAGACTGTCTTTTACTGAACAACATATAGCTCGACAATGCCATTAAAGTCGGCCAAACTTAGGCAAAATAGTGACAGAGGTGCATTCCTCAAATGTTAATTTGTCAGCAAGTGATGGACTGGAAAAAGTGAATTAACAAAACTGGAATGTAGAATGACGGAGTAACAAGTCAGGACAAGGGGATACCCTGTGACATGTGGACAATAGCACACAAAAGAAAAGAAGCCAGTCTTCTCAAGAGACAGCTCACATTTCTTAAAATTCCTTAGTAAGTACTCTTCACTGCCGTCATGTATTTTACACTATTTCAGCGAGGTTTCTGCACATTGTTAAAACAAACAAAGTGTATTTGTATAATACTAAACTCATCTGAATTCTACGTGTTTGTGGCTCCTTCATTTGTTCCGATGTTTAGCCCTAAGTTCTCACCATGTAACATAGCATGAATGCTCTGAGATATATATATATATATATATACATATATATATAAAGTAGGCTATATAAAAGTGCTACTAGCCTACTTTTCCAAAATGCATTTGTAGGCCACAGGAAACTGGGACATCATGTGAGTGGTGTACAGCTTCATGTGTTCCTAATTATGGCAAAAAACAAGATCAAAGCTGTCATATATTGGTTCTGTGGAGACAAATCTATGGTATGATGCAAATCAAATGACTGATGCTGGATGGAAACAACATAACAGTGTCAAAACAAGTAAAAAAAAAAAAAAAAAAGGCCAAAGTCATCAGCTCATAGCATTATAACCAAACGGTGGCTTGATCTCCCCTTAAACAAAGTTCAGTTGACTTTTATTCCGTCCTTATTGTTATCTCTTATTTGTATTTGTAAGCTAATGGTTAATTTATTCTATTTTTTTCTGGGTTTTACCAACATTTACTCTTGCCGTTCTGCTGTTTCTTATCTTTTTCTTAACAGTGCATCCTCTTTATTACATCATTGTGCAAGTCACTGTTGGTGGCCTACGGGTTGCCAACAGGATAACCATGCAAAAAATAGGCAAAACGCTCTAATTAGATAAGTTTAGATTGAATTAATGACTCTAATATAGCAGCTCAAATGTTGACACAGAAGTTATTAATGTGTAATAACTGTGACTACATTCAGTAAAGGAATATCATAATGTTTCTCAGGTTTGTCAGGCAGGTTTATAAGGCAGAGCTGACAGGGGATGCAAATTTTATTAACTTGACAGTGATATGTAAAAATGCAGTTAAAATAACCTAAAGCTTACAGTAGATGTCAGTGATTACAATACATAAACAGAAGGGAAGGATAGAGATTACAACGGTACACAAGAGGAAACTCAGCATATCGATCTGGAGACAAAAGCCTAAATGATTCAATAGTCATTACTGAGAGAATATGAAGTCTAATTATGCTAGCTGAGGGAAAGGGATTCACAACAGGCAGAGTGAAGAGGTTTTTAACTGTTCAAGTGCCAGGATATGATGATCAGTGAGAGTGATAATTAAATTATCCAACTGTTGTATGGCACCAGTCTTTTCCATGTTTTCCTACTACATTTTCTCCAATAAGCTGCCGTTTCTGTGTCTGTTCTGGGCATGCTTTCATCCAGCTTCTGATGGATTACTCCTGTCTTGTGGATGTCCAGCCATTTCTTAGCCATTCTCCTCCTAAATCAAACAAGGAAACTGATGCAAACTAGTATTTGTCCTACATTTGTGGGAAACTGCGTTGTTGTGTCAGGTCCTTGTGCATGTCTTCTAAATATATCATTAAGTATCATTCTAAAACATTTTTATTGTTCAAAAATTAGAAAAGCATCCAAAACATTCACAAAGCTGAAAAACCAAACTATTTAAGTGGACTCATGAGATCTGGGAATCCAGTTAAGTTCGTTTTGATGCTGTCCATGCTGATTTTACATGAATTTGACTTAGGTAGTTCCTAAAGTGACTCGGGTGCTGCATCCAGTCCTAATAATGTTAAAGAAAACCAGGATGTGATTTACAGTTGGACACTCTCACATCTCACCACTGTGCTGGTTCAGTTGTGCAGTTTTTAAAGGATTTCAAGCTGTGATCATCCATAAAAATGTCTCCTCACTATAGAGTTCAAAAGTAACCAGTATCCTTTTTATTGCATATTTGGATTAGGGGAAACATGTATACATATGCACATCTACTGTCTAAATTAACAAATGAATCCCTATGAAGATCAGTTCATTAAAAAAAAGATTGCTTTTTTTCCAAGTCACACAGAAAATGATGATCCCAGCCACTTTTGGCCAATGTGTGGTTGACAGCTGGGACAGTTGTTCCATCCAACGCTGAATCATAGCTACAGAAAACTCATTGTTTCCTCTAGAACACAAAAAGCGCTGCTATGCACTTCTTGCCGAATACACACCACTTGATAGTCTGACATGCTTTGCTTTGGCAATAAGGCTTCCCCTGCAACTGGCTCGATGCAGTGACAACAAATAACCCCATTGACTCACTTTAACATTTTGTCCCCTCAACACAGTTCACAGTCACACTGACTTTGTCTGTGTAAATTTGTTTCCTCACTAGGTTCTTCACACTGCCATGTGTTTATTTCAATCACAGTCTCTTTATTGTTCATCTATCTATCTGTGCATCGGTGACAATCTTTTGGGCAATGCTTCTGCTGTCCTAATGAATCATGGTTTTGTCATTGATCACTTGTCCTTGTCTAATCTACTACTACCACAAAAGATCTCTGGTTGGCTGCAGGAAAACACACCAAATGGTCTCTGTAACTTCTTCCAGATTCTTAGATTCTGTTGTTTGGGCTTTGAATGGGCACGCCCCTGTGTGGGACCTCTTGTGGAAAATTGTGGTTCTGACACTCTGTTGAGGCCTATAAAGAGTATGCACTATCCTGCCAGATTCTAAAGTGTAAATTAAACCAATGTCAAGTATAAATTACTAATGTTGTTTTTGTTCATGTACATTTCAGCAGATTATCCCTTTATGGACAATTGACTACTTAATCATGTCCAAAAAAGTGGATCTTCTACATAAAGCTGCTAACTAGTGACATGTGGGATATGTCCAAGAAGGATATGGGTGTTTTCCAGGTTGTCCCCCTTTTTTTTTATATCCACGAAACCAGGTCAAAACCGCCCTGCCCTTAGGCGATTAAACCAGGCAAATCAACCACTAAATGCCACTCAGTCAAAAGGCGGTGGAAATAAACAAATGCTTCAATACAGCACATACTCCAGGTTAATAGTTAACAACAGAAAAACATTCTGAATGATCACCTCAGGATAGACTGTATAGCAATGTCGGGCTCTTCCAGGCACACCTATGATATGATCACATCAAAACTGTGGATGACACAGGTGGCTTAGCGAGCTATAAACATCGTTTTCATTCACATTAAGGCCTCGACAGCCGCTGTATGGTTGTGGCTTAAGAGCTTATAGCCCGACCACCTAAAAATAGATAGGCAGGCTGGCGTCTTTAGCGCATTTCTAGCTAGCTAGCAAGGAAGCTAAAACACACAGCTCCTGGGCGCTATTTGGGAAGGGGAGGGGAGGGGGGATAGCTTAACAGTAACGGATTAAAATTCTAAAGATGTGCTGAATTCACAGTCTAAACACTCAACGTGTACAGAAGGCTACAGCTGGGCTACCACGAAGAAACTCCGTGTAGCAGTAAATCACGTTGGGTCAGGATTAACTGACGGAGACGTTAGTCAACAGATAAAATGTTTTGAACACAAGGCCAGTAAGCAGCGTTATTTAGCATCTTCAGGACGTTAAAGTAACAGGACACAGCCGCGGGGAGCAAGAAAGCTTAACATATAACGGCGTTTCAGTGGGAGTTAAACATAGCGTTCAATCGTTGGCACTTGGAAGCAAAACACAACTACCAGTTATCTTACCACGACTTGAGCCTCACTGAACTAACATAACACACAGCTCCTCACAGACAACACACAGCGGCTCCGGGCCGTCCGCTTTCACCCGCAGGAGACTCACACCGGCCGTTATGCACGTACCTTGTTGTCGATATATGTAAATATTGTCTTCTAATCGTTGTAGTGACCGCTGCTATGTGGTTGCATGAAGTCCTCTGTTGAATATCTCCGGTGTTTTCATAGGTAGGCGGTATCTCACTGGAGAAGCGGGGAGTTCCCTTCATACCGTCAGCGGTGACGCGTTCACGGCCCGTATGAAACCTCAGACAATACTCCACCGAGCTCATTTGGAAAAAGTGTAGTTAAAAAGCTTTGTTAACCCTTACAGACTTAGAGCTATTTTTGTGCCGACTTCCAAATTAATTTTCATCTACATTAAATCTTTCCCAAACAATTTATCTGCATTTATTATAATATTGTCCTCTGCGTTTTGTGTTTTCCAGTTATAAAGATTTGTTCTGTATTTAATTTGCTCATCATGAAGATGCTCATAAAAGCGCAGAGTAACTTTCGAAGTTATCATATAAAAAAGTAAAAATTTCAGCTAAATACCAAATATCATTAACATAACGTAAAAATAAGCCCCTACAACCGCTGCTATTTGTCAAAGTACATGGGTAAACAAAGAAGATGCATTGTAATAACATGTGTTTAAGTGTATTTAACTACTGCAAAGATTATTTTTCATATTACAGCGAATATGTTTTAACTATAAGCCTAGATATTTAAAAAGTCTGATTAAATAGCACTGTCCATAAACGGCACTGCAAATATTCGCAGTATTCATGTCATACGTTCCTGAAATTGACAATAAGCTCATCTAATGCGATACCAAAACATATGAATGGTGAGAATTTCGAGACCATGACGTGCGCCTGAACGCAACCAACAGTGACAACTACGTATAAAATGTATCGTTGGAACAACCAGCGCTGACTCCACATTACTCATCTGCGGCCATCTATTGGTGAAGACTGAGCATGACACATAGTTGACTCATTGTGCTCATCTCTGCTAATTATGCTTTTAATTTTTAAAACAGGACAAAGCACGCCATTTTATTTTAATAGCTATTGACAGGTTAAGTTAAAGTCCAATATCTACCCATTCATGTGTGTGTAAATATTAGGCCTAATAATGATCCAGTACATAGCATAATGAGGAATAAGCTGATTGTATTGTTGACAGTGTTTCTGTAGTGGTTAATTTCCCCATGTTTTTGAAAACAGCTAAGCAGTAACATGTTTACTTAAGTTTTTTTTTTTTTTTTGGTATTCTGGCCATGATCAACAATGAAGTGGACTCTGCTCCGTCCCATTTTAGATAACATAACATCCCATATCTTGTGATTAGAAAAGTTGGTGGACAGCGGTTTTTCTGTGCTCCTATCTGGATGCATCATGTTGGCTTTTCCTTTGAAATTCCCTTCATTTTATTTTTTCATCTTCTCATGTTTTGGATATAATAATGTGTTTTGTGATGATAATTCAAATATACCAACAATTGCCAAATACTTCAGCACAAAAGGGAGGTACGAGGACGTTAATTCGTATCTCATGGAAGACATACTTGCTGCAAACAGGTCTATTCTACAGCTCCCAAGTGCACAATGCCAAGAAATTCACATGACTGCCATAATAAGACACGGCACGAGATACCCGACGGTGAAAAACATTAAAGAGATGTATCAGCTCTATGAGCTCGTCCAGAGGAATGCCTCTGGTGAAGAGAGCTGGCTGCGTGAGATCCAGACCCAGTGGAGGATGTGGTACACGGAGGACATGGATGGAAGACTGGTTCAGAAAGGGGTGGATGATCACAGGCATTTGGCCATGAGGCTGTCAAAGCTGTTCCCCTCACTGATCTCAGAGCAGAACCTCAGAGGTGGACTCATCCGATTCATCACCAGCTCAAAGCACAGGTGTATCAACAGCACCCTGGCCTTCAAGTCTGGACTGACGGAGCAGTGGAATATTCAAGGTACACAACCAACACATTCATTCGTCATTTAAGTCTAGTGGTGTATAGTGGTTATCTTTTTTGCGTGTTTTTTGTCATTATTTATCTTTATTTTCCCCTTTGCCATCCTGGCCTGATGAAAACTCTTTGACATATCATGTGTATGTACACTTATAGTCTGTTAATGATACTGTCTGTGCTTCCATGTGTTATTAGTGTAAATCTGTGTATTTCTGAGGGTGTCTGGCTCCATTATGCATCTTATTCCCTGCCAAAATTTAACAAATCAATGCCCTATAAGTCAATGCAGCCTGAGGAAAACTCTTTGACATCGGATCATGTGAGCAGCCGTGAGTTGCAGAGTTTACTTATCTGTGTTTTTCTAGTCTTTTCTTTAACTTCACTAAATCCCCTCGGAGTTGCGCAACTAGGGGTGCATGTTTTGTAACTTTTGCACTACTTTTACTACTGTTTTGTGGACTTTTTGACATAAATAGCAGATTCCTTTTTTCTTATCTTATCTTATATGAATGTACACTTATTTTCTATTTGTGCTTCCATATGTTATTAATGTAAATCTGTGTATTTCCGAGTGCGTCTGGCTCAGTTATGCATCATATTTCCTGCCAAAACTTAACAAATCAATGCCCTATAAGTAAGTGCAGTTTGCAAATACAAGACACGATTAACAAACCAATGCACTTTGTTTTGCAAATACATAATGTACTTATTAAGCAAATACACACAACACTTTTCCAAGCTTCTGAGTCGAGCCATATAAGAAGAGCAGTAGAGTCTGAGGAAATCTTAACAGTGATTGGTAATTACAGCTGTCAGTCATATATCCCCCTCCCTACCTATCTGAAAACACCTGCATCACAGGGTAGACTTTCTCTAAGACCACCTGAATTACAAAATGATGAAAGTTAATAATTGCATTTTTGTCCAGTGACAGCAAAAGACTATCAAGCACTGCACGATACTGGAATCATATGACTTTTTAAAAAAAAATATTTTGGCAGGAAATTATGTTCATAAAATGTATTATATTTTAGTGTTACATGGTTATAGGTTGTATTGTTATCAAGTACTGTGCTTATTGATGTTTATACCTTTAACTTTGTCTAGAATTATTGATACATACAAATAAATTGTGTAAACTATATTTACGTAATTCATTTATGAAATATGTTGCCTGGAGAATGATATTGTCAAGCCCATGGAGAGGACAATTCTCCTACCCATTTTTAATTTGCTTTCAATTTTTTGATGCCTAAATAAAACCACATCCATGTATAATGATAACTATACCCCAATGAATCCTCTCTTAGATGCACTTGTAATAACCTGTCTGTCGTTTTTCTGTCCAGATCAGGAGTTTGATCATGCAGTCAATGACTCCCTGATGAGGTTTTTTGACCAGTGCACCAGGTTTCTGCAGGACGTTGACAACAACCCCTTAGCCGTGGCTGAGGTTGACAACTTCAAGAGGGGACCAGAGATGAGGAGGGTCCTGGACAAGATCGCAGAACGTCTCAGAGTCCCACACAGTGACATCACATATGGTCATTTCTGAAAAAAAAACCAAAACAAAACAAAACATAAAAAAACAAACAAAAAAAAAAAACCACTTTAAACACTTTTTAGGGGTTTAGTTTCTGGTACATAATAATAATAATAATAATAATAATAATAATAATAATAATAATAATAAATTACAATTACAGAGAGAAAGAATAATAACTGTGTGTGAAATAAAGTATGTTACTTGATGCAAACAACAAGATGAAGTCTGGATTAAAATATTGATTCAGGTCGGTATAGCCTGAAACAGACCAAGGATTTAAGCAGAACAATCAGTTCTATCAACAACTGTACACCGTACTATGTGATGTATTAACGAATTATGCTTCAGACCTGATTTTTAAAGCAAAAAAAAAAGTTTCCAAGATTTAGACACCTGATGGACTTATGTGTTTTATGATGATAATTCAAATATACCACTAACTGCCAAATACTTCAGCACAAAGGGGAGGTACGAGGATGTTAATTCGTATCTCATGGAAGACATACTTCTCATACTCCCAAGTGCACAATGCCAAGAAATTCACATGACTGCCATAATAAGACACGGCACGAGATACCCAACGGTGAAAAACATTAAAGAGATACTGTACTATGTGATGTATTAATGAATTATGCTTCAGACCTGATTTTTGAAGCAAAACACAAAAACATAAATCCCCCACACCAAGGTCGATAAACAACATCAGTATTACATAGCGTACATTTATGGGCAAAACACTGAAAATAAGTTTCTAAGAGTTAGACACCAGATGGAGTTGTTTTTTTTAAAAGTGGAAATAAAGGACTGGGAAGAGTAACAGTCCACCTGAGCAGTTTATAGTCAGGGCCCGGATTATTTTAGTTTCTTTTGGACTGATGCTCTGGGTGATTGAACAGTTATTAACATTTATGGACATGTTGCTCCTGCAGATCTGGCTGAAGCAGCGTTTTACTTGTGCACTTATGAGTTTGCCATCAAGACCGTGAACTCCCCCTGGTGTCGGCTCTTTGACGAACACGATGCAGAGGTATGAGCGCCGGTTACCACTGGTTATCTATGTGTACATTCAGATAGTGTCTCATCACAAACACACAGACATGTTTATTATGTAGTGAAGCCAATTGCACGGTTAGATGTTCAACATAAACTGATTTAATTAGGCTTATCCGAACTCTCCAGTGTGTAGAAGAGAATTAGGCCTTAACCTTTCTCAGTAGGCTAGTTGTAAGGTCATAGGTCATTCTTACCACCCCTTTATCACTAAGAGACATAAATCCCCCACACCAAGGTTGATAAACATATTTCAACCAAATTATACCCTTCTGTTTCCATAGTTTTATCATGTTGTTTGACTTTAGGTATATATACAATATTTTCCAATGACTGTAAAAGACACAACAGCCCCTAATATGAACCAATGACTGATTTACAGTACTCATATTACTCAAGTATTACACGCATAGTAATGCGTTCAGCGCTCTAAACATCCCCTGCATAATATCTGCATCTTCATCTGCGCGTTCCTCATTCCTCAGTGGCGTTTTACACATGTTCACCGTGTGCAACAGGATGTTTTCTCAACAGCAACATGTTCTCAAATTTGAAAGTAGGTCTCGAGGGACTTTGCAGAAAAGAAGACCTCTCTGCCTTACTCGTGGTGTGGGAGGCACAGGAATAAAAAAAAAAAAACTGTACCCAGTTACAAAGTTTACACATCAAACACAAACAAGGCAAAACAAACAATAAGTCCAGATAATCTAGGTCACAAGTATAAGCATGAGCAGCATTACACACAATCATTAATAGATGTTATTTCAGGTTTCTTTGCTTGTATCGTCTTATTTTTCCATGATTATACTTAACTGTATTGTTCTTCAATTCGTGCTACTTTATTCTAAAATACAGAAATGCAAAGTTGTGACTGTTAATGTGATAATGTGGTCTTAAAGAATCGAGGTGTTTAGAAAAGAAACATTTGCCAATAGCAGAAGCAGTGTTTTGTCTTTTGCGAGCTGGCATAAAATGAACCTAATGTAGCACAGATTCTGTTTTTGGCTTTAATTGGAGATTTGTTTGGTCACCGATAGGCTATGGAGTATGTGCATGATCTGAAGGAATACTGGAAAAGAGGCTACGGTTATGATATCAACAGCAAGTCAAGCTGCATCCTCTTCCATGACGTGTTCAGTCGACTGGACAGGTCAGCCACTGAGAACAAGTGAGTGGGCCTTAAAGGAACTGCACAACACATATATGCATTTTACTGTACATTAAACTTCAGAAAAAACATTTACTGTCAGAAGGTTTTTTGGGGTTTTTTTTCAGAATATCAGCCTTGTTAAGTGATGTATTTTGAGGTTTTTCCTCTTAAATCAACTGTCAATGGACAATACAAACACAGCTGCGGTGAAAGGGCTAAGCCAATATATCAAATTAATTTGATTAGTCAAGGTTTTACTTTTAGAAGATCATGAAAAATGTGTATATTATAAAATCAACATTCTTGCTCTTGATATCTTTCTTGCTCAACCAAAACCCAAAATGCAACCTGTTTGCCTCTCGTAACATCTTGAATCCTCATGCATGTGTTTCTCAAGTCATATATGGCATGTAGCTTTTGTTTTTGTTGAATTTAGCTTTGTCTTCATAAAACAATTGATTAAAATCAGAACTTATCCATAACAATGAAAAAACTCAGATATATATTTTCTTCCCATATTGCCCAGCTCTACAGCAGTGGCATCAAATTTATTACAAGACCTCTGTTTCTTTTAAAGTTTGATTACAAAGAAAAAAAATGTCTTCTCTTGGCAAATACAATCTGCTTCAACAACACAACCAGCTCTAGTGTGTCGCAATCATCCAGTCCTAAAACTAACATAAATATCTTCACAGACAGGAGAGTAAAACAAAATGAATCTCTCCTTCAGTGTGACTAAGCTCAAGGGTCTGGATAGTCTTATACTGGACTGTGCATATTGGGATCTTCATGTTTTTGTAACTTGTAATTTTTATACATACCACACATCAACAAAATATTTTTCCCACCACATGATAAATATTTTTTGTGGCTAATTTCCTAACAGTCACACAGAAAAAGTAAATTACAAATTTAATTTCATCTCCTCAGCATGTGGATGTTCATGTAATATGTCTATGTAATGTAATCTCTACAAGTCTGTTTCAAGGCTCCATATGACATTTATGACTGAAGTTTTGAGGTTTCTATTGTTGTTCCACATAATTTCACTAATGGCTACAAGTGAAACAGGAATAACAATGGGATTATCCTTCACCTACTAACCTAGATATTATTTGGAATTTGCCAAGTGTTCCGTATTTACCTTCATTTTAATGTTGTTCTATTTTACTGTTCAGAGTTAATTTAACCCATAAAGACTCAGTGCTACTTCTGTGGCAGTTCCATTTTTTTCTATATTTAACTCTTCTTAAATGATTTATCTCCATTTATTATATTATTATCATCTGTATTTTGCATTTTTTCAGTGAAAATCAGGTATTTTCCTATATTTAATTCACTGATCATGTAGATGTTCATAAAAGCACAGATTAAAGTTGAGGGTTATTATATCAGAAACAGAGAAAAATGAAGAAAGTGTCTTTTTCAGCAAAGATATCAATAACTATGTAAAAACAGGGGTCTCCATCCACTGTCACTGATCCAACTCCATGGGTTTTACTAGTGAATCAATGTTGTAGAAGATGATGGTGTTTCCATGGTAACTACGGAGCCTCTGAAGGTCCAAATGGGTCATATCTGATGACCACGAATTTTACACCATTTTACACCAATTATTTACATGTATTGATAGGATTAGTGGATCAACAGGTATTAAACATTTTAGGTCAGTGGATGTTTTTGGTCACTGGTGGATGTTTGGGTCTTTATGGGTTAAACTACGTAAACTCACCCTGGTCTCCACAACTTGCCTCTGTTTTTTAGGTCTGACCAGCAGGTGAGTGAAGCAGTGACAGTCCAGGTCGGACACGCAGACACCCTCCTGCCACTGCTGACCCTCCTGGGCTTCTTCAAGGACACTGATGCCCTGACATCTACAAACTACGCCACACAGACCCAACGCTCCTTCCGCACCAGCCGCATGTTACCCTATGCAGCCAACTTACTCCTGGTGCTGTATGACTGTGGGGCAGGTGACCTGAGACTGCAGCCACTGCTCAATGAACAGTCAGTCACTTTCCCTGGTTTGACTGACCAACAGGACTCTATGCCGCGGTACAGAGATGTGAAAGAGCATTACAAAGACCTGCTACAAGGCTGTGACTTTGAGACTGAGTGTCAGCTGTTTGAGCATTCTGCTGAAGGTTAAGTCAGCAGTATGGCGTGCTTGTAAGGCTAAACAAACAGCAGTGACTTGGTTCAGTTTTATTAGTAAAACAGAAATCAGCATCATGCATCACCTCTGCTGCTACATTGGAATATTACTTGAATAACAACGAATGTCATTTGTGCTAAAGGTTGTGAATGCAGAGTTCAATCAATCAATAATAAACAATGAACATATTATGTATTATAATAGATTGGATTTTGTTTTCCTGAGAAGTGGCTTTGTTTTCAATATAATAAAAAAGAAAATCAAGAAGGATTTATTTAATAGGGAACTGGCTGTTTATAACTCATGGCTTATCCACATTTTGTAATTTTTTAGTGTGCATTAAATAATTTGCACACGTAAGTTTCTAGAAATATAAATCTAGATTACCTTTATGATCAGGGTTCTCATTCCAAAATTATTATTATCATTCTTATTATTATTATTATTAGAAGTAGTAGTAGTAATAGCAGTAGTAATAGCAGCAGTAGTAGTAGTAGCAGTAGTAGTAGCAGTAGTAGTAGTAGTAGCAGTAGTAGTAGCAGCAGTAGTAGTAGCAGTAGTAGTATTCTACGGTTTAGAGAACAGAATGGGGGTAATAGTTTGGAAACATATTTTTTCTATATTCTGTAGTATTACATTACTTATGCAGATCTGACTAATAAATCAACTTCCATTTAGTTTTACATTAAGAAACCCTGTTACAAATAAACCAGGTCATGTATGGCTATAGGTTCCCTCTAACCTGTCACTGTTTAGGGACTTGTGGTTCACTTTGAACATACAGTTCTAAAGTGAAACATGGAAATAATTCAGTTTCAAGTATTTTTAAGAGACATACAGTGCTGTGCAAAAGTCTTAGGCCACATCTAGGCATCATTTGCAGGGTTGAAATGAGCATACATATTTATTTCTCACTGTCTTTTCTTCAGAGACAAGAAGGAAATACAGGGAATATGTTCACAGCCTTAAAAGACATATAAACGGAACTAAATAGGTTGTAAAGGCCATACGCTTTACCAGCCATGTAATATTAAAGTTGTTCTTTGCTCTGCATATATCCACATTGAATCTTAATTCAGAGACTGATACATGTGTGGCTATTATAACTTTACTAAACCAACAAATATGTTTGCTCTAGGACAGCACGGTAGCAGGCTATGAATCAATCAAGCACGACATTGACACAGAGATTACATGGTTTAAAAAAAACAAAATGCAGTGCAACCAGTTTGACTTTCATATGCACACAAACATTTGCAGAAAGATTTGATTCACTTCTGACAGAGATATGTGACTGCATGTTTAACTTGCCATGTTTTATCAGACTATTTTTGGTAATTTCTGCATACTTTATGAGACAGTGACAGCAACAGTTCCAGTGAGGACAGTGAGTCAACAATTTCAGGTCCAATGTGGTCTACAGGGTCTGTAAGGT
>JAPQRQ010056501.1:0-18378 GCA_037367365.1 Apogon talboti | reverse complement strand
CAGGTGTGCTGGAAGAGGGAAACATCTAAAACATGCAGGACACCGGCCCTCGAGGACCTGAGTTCGACACCCCTGCTTTAAACAATCAGCTTTAGACTTTAATCAGTGAGTGATGCAGTTCATGGATACATAATGTTGATTTGTGGGTGGTTTTGGTAGTCCTAGGTGTGTTCTGGTACATGACTTCCTCCTGTTGTTGATAGTTGGGAATGTCAGTACTACATACTCTGTGACCCTTTAACATAATGTTAAATTAAATGCACTTTGCTGGAATATCAACATTAAACAAACCAAAAAAAAAAGACTGGCTGGCTTTCCACTGCCAAACATGTATCCAGATACATGTTCATCTGCTTGTGGCCATTTTTCATTGTTTTCATCTTGTTTAGTTCTGTCTTTTACATATTTTGGATATTTTTTTGCATTTTTTGCACCATTTTTGTCTGTGACCAAATAAAAACAGCTCTTCAACACATTTGTCTCCCGACTCTAGGTTTAGGAAAAGCAGACATAGGCCACTACATTCAGAGTGCAGGTAAAAGTTAACAGCTCATATTTGCCTCAGATCTGGGTTTATTTCTTGACGGTGAATATCCCAAATCGCAAAAAATCTGATCTTCTCATTTCTGTAGTCATAATATAGATACAGGTCAGATTTTTTGCAGTACAACTTCAGTCTAGTAACTTTTTAGTTACATTTGACTTCTAAAATGTGTGGGTGTCACTCTGTCAAAAAAAAACAACACTCTCTAACTCTTTATTCTATGTCTTTGATATAATCTGCTCACAAATTTTTCCACCATAAATCAATTCATACATGACACCATAGAAGCTGACTTCAGTGACCTCCACATTTCCCTTGGTTTGACACTGTACTGCATATGACGTCTTTGTTATTGTTCTGTTGCACATGTGGGTCAGGTCAGGACCGTGACCAGTTCAAAGTGGAATCTGATATTGGCCACATTTAAAAAATAATGAGAACAGTCAAACAATAGAATCAGATCTCAGTAATAAATCCAAATTAAGCCTAAAGGCTGGCAGGGTGAACAGTCATAGTCCCATATATTTGATTTGTTTGTTTTGTTGCTGTTGTTTTGTACTTTTGCATTATATATGAGCATTCATGGTCTTTCCTACAGTTATTAGTCTTAGGAGCAACCCTCCAAGCCATTTTTGGCAACACCTAAGCCAAATTAATGTAAAACCTATGTGAAGGGCATCAAAACCAACTACACAACTTTTGCCCAAGGAACTTCTCCTACATCTAGAGCAAGTTTTGCCTTTAGGCTTTTTAAGTGTTGCTTATTTATCTGCTCTGGCTTTTTCAAAGAAACATGCAAATAAAAAAAATATACAAAATTATGAAATCATACCATTTTTATTGAAAGACATTACATGTCCCCGTAGGAAGACCCCTATCCTTGTGCCAACATCGTCCACAAACACATGGAAAATGCTGTTATTGATATGTTTCTACTTTTTTATCTAGCTCACTACAAATTTTACAAGACAAAATTCCTTGTCCACCTAAGTGTGGCAGTGTGGCTCTAAGTTGTTCTGGGTTGTGTTGTGTGTTCCAGGCAGGGGTCATGCACTCACCTCACTGTGCCCTTGCTTCTCTCGGTTTTGACTGTCCTGCTGCTGACCCTCCCTGACTCTCACACCGGCCCCAGACAAGGGCACAGCGCAGCCGTCTGTCTGTTTGCTCCTGCTCTGCCCCGTGGAGCCCTGGAGCCCCTCCAGAAGCCGAACAAGCAGGAGGTTCACAGGAAGCTCCTCCACCACCCTGGCCGGGACTGGAGTGCGACACTCTGGGCAGAGCAGCTGGGAGTGGGCTGTCTGATGCCTCTGCAGGCAGGACACACAGAAAGTGTGTTGGCAGGGCAGGACCTTGGCTGACACATCCAGCTGCTCCAAACACAGAGGACATTCCAACAAGGCCATTAGAGCCAGCTCCTCCATTTTAAAAGAGCCACCCCTTTTTATGACTAAGACTTCTGGTTCATCTGAAAGGTTGTAATCCACCATACTGGAGGAGAGAAGAATGAAAGGCTAAATCAGTTAACATGTCTGAAACTGTTCAGTGATAGAGTTACAACATTAATGTCCAAAGTTCTCTTCTAACAAGCATTCCTCCAGAGACCCAGCAATGCATGGCTGCCCAAAAAACGCTGTCCACTGCAAAATATATTCCATAAAAAATATACATCTGTATTTGACACTGGTGCATTATGCTGTTTCCAATCAAGGTGATTATTTTATGTGACAAAGCCCAATTGTATACTTTCCTGTCTCATGAGGATATCAGAGACTTGGAATAACATTCCAGCTGCAATAAGAGAATGTACTGCCTTCACTGCATTCAAACCCCCTCTCAAACAATAACTTAAGAGGACATTTAATTTCATACCAATATGTGCAATATCTAATGTTTTATGCGATTACATTTATGCGTTATCTTGTGTTTTCTAATTGTACCATGGGTTTCCATTGTGTGTTAATTGCGTGTTTTGCTATGCAGTGTTTGATGTGTTGTGTTTCCTTTATGTTATTATTGTTTCTTCTGACCTACACAAGTAAAGTGGTGTTTTTAGTAATTATGGCATATTTGGATTGATATGTTCATCACTACTAACTGTCTCTTTTGAAATCAATACAACTAAAAGTAAAATCACCTACACATGTCTTCAAAGTGTCTGAGAAAGTGAAGGTATGAACGTAAGACTGCTGGTGTAACAGGTGTCATGTCAGCTCACCTGGCTGCACAGGTAAGACTGGAAATCCTCACAGAGGACGACAGATTTATATTTCCAGTAACAACACAGCGGGAAAACAAATGTAGGACTTACACATGTTGGCTATCTGCTACCGGAGCAATAATATCCCAGAAACTCCGGTTAGGATACGTTTAACTTCTTCTTCTTCTTTACCGCTGTCGCCATGACGCAGCGCGCGGCGGAAGGCGGAACGTGCACGGGACAGACAGGCGCGTGAGTGAGCTCTATCTTAAAGAAAGAAGAAAAAAAAAAAAGAATACGCCGATATATAGGACGACACGAGCACCCACCTGTGGAAAGTCGAGTTAAAACAAACCGCTGCTGGTGGTAGTGAAGTCGGGTGCGTGTAACCGGGATAATTCATCAGGAACTGTGTCGAATTTCAGTTTGACGTCCCACTGAGTTTAACCCTTAACACCTGAGCAGCTCTCGGTTTCACACTATTAGCTCCAAGAACAGCAAAAATGGCGGATAGAGGAAATAATTTATATACATGTAAAATAAATAATGAATATTCCACGTCTAGAAACAAACAGAGTAATTAATAATGCATTTCCTGGTCATTAATAGTGATTTTAGGAAGCTGTTCTACTGGCTACACTCCTTACCTATTATAACGTTGTGGATCATACTTAGTTGTGAGTTTAGGTTTCCCATTTATATGTCATACTTTTATTTTAAAATGTAGACCAAGAGGAAACGAAGGAAAACTGAGAAGGCCAGTGTTTACAGGAGGCTACTGTCATGTGACATGGTCTCCCTCTGCTGGTGCATTCACTGACCAGCTCCTCAGCCTTTCTTTTTTTTTTTATCACCTGCAGAGTCCACATTAGTCCTAATGGGAGCTACTTAGTGCAGTAGAATAACGTAAACCTGAGCTCAGGTATCAACCAGGGAGATATTTCCTTTTTTTGTCTCTAAATTGGGTATTTGTTAAATCTGTACAGGTACAAAGCAGTCGCACACATGTTGAAAATAACAATGACAGCCCTTGTTATTCTGTTATCCACATCATTTGGATTTGATTTGCACAGTCCAAACCTTAAATTCCCCATCTTGCATCCTAAGAATAAATAATTTATCTATATTGGCTATGTACTGAAAGTTCAGGACATCCGTTTAAATTTTTTAAACAAGCATGAATGTTTCATATCTTTCTTCACGTCAGCAGAACATGGGGAATTCTAAAAATGTACATATGGCTTTTACAGAGACAGCGAGCGCAAAAGAAAAGAGAGAGAGAGGCAGATTAGCCATGACTTATTTACATGTTCATATCAATGTTGATAAAGGCCTTTCCTCTCAAGCCTCTCAGAATTTAATGGCTCTGGCTCTGAGCAAAGAGGAGCTGAAACAGACTTAATTTCAGTTCATATCTGGACTGGAATGAAACTTATTTTTGATTGTCTGCCATCTGATGTAACATCTGTCAGACCATGAAGGATACAGAGGAGAGAGGGAATGAGCGCTGTTGTTTTGCTGCTCAGAGCAGGTCAGTAGATAAGTGCTCATCAGCCTCTCGCAGCCCGACGGTCAGTCTGGCCTCTGCTGAGGAGCCTCGGATGTTGTGGGATGAGGGAACATGTTTGATGGTTCTGATGTATAGTCTATCTGATGTGGAGAGGGAAGGGTCTCCCGAGGGATGGCTCTGAGCTCGGTGTGCTGTCTCTCAGAATATCATGGCTTGTCACAAGTTCCTGTATAAGGAGGAGTGCCTTCTTCTCCAGCTTTCATGTTTTATTTAAAATGCTGTCTTAGTCAGAGAGTGCTGCTAACTCATTGAATGCGATCTGTCTCAGCATTGCTTTTCTCCTTCTTTTTGGGTCTCTCTTTTCCCCCTCTCCGTCTGTGGCTGTTTGATCATCATTGCTGTGGTGTGTGCACATGGTCTTCACATGGAGTGTTTCAGCAGTTTAATTTGAACAAGGTGTCAGTCAAAAATGCATAATCCATGTGCAGCAGTTTGATGAGGATTAACCACAGAATGAACAGCACTTTAGGTGCATCAGAGCCACATAATTAACTTCTCTCATTGAGGAGGAACTAATCCTCCGCCCCAAAACTTACTCACTGTCATAGCTGCAGCCGTTCTCATATGCTGGATAGGTGACTCATTCTGTTGTTTCTGTTTCCTTTCTAAAAAATGCATTGACCAGTCAAAAAAAAAGTCTTTCCTTGACAAAGTAAACACAAGATGATACTGCAGTCTATGTGGAAAACACAGCAGTCCAGTCAAACTGGCTCAACAGGAACATCTGCAGTTTTTTTGGAGAGTTGCATTTGTGTGTACGTTTGCAGACACCTCACCTTTTATGCATGTGAGCTGTCCACACCCATTATCTGGCAGAGAGAATCCATACCAACAGAGTGATATGATGAAGTCTCACAGTGTCAGTGTCACTCCAAGCCAACTCCAGCAATGACAGCCTGAGAACCTGGGAATGTAATTTAGGGCTCAAATGTATGCAGAGCACTAAGCAGTCCTCCACCAGATGCTTTTTTTAAACATCCATCCATAAAGCAACTTTGCGATTCTTCCACCCACAGTTTGTTCTGCCCGGTCCTCCTCTGCCAGCAGATTGAATCCTATAAATATTTCATATTTGATAAATAAATGAAACAACCTCTTTTCTTACTTCTGGGTAGCGCACTAAGTTGCTCCCCTACCTACGTATGCAGGAGCTTATTATCACAGTGTTGACAGTGTTTCAGTCATTCCCTGAATTAGGTTTGGCTCAGGGACATTTTCATTTATTTTTCAAATAAGCTTCAGATCCATCGGTTCTGCTGGTAACAGCAGAAAATAATTTTTTTATTTCAATGTTATTTCCTCTAATTGAGATTTGAGCCATTATATACTGTAGGTAGTTGAGAAATGCATGAAGATGTTCTAAAGCATGTCATGAATTACATATTTTAACCAAAACAGCGTCAAATCACTTCTTTCTTTCTTCACGAAATTAGTAAAAGTGCTATCTCATTTTTCCTCTGCAGCCTATGAGAGAAACACACTGTATTTGTGCTGTTGTTTGTGGATAGCAGAGTGACATCTTAGCCAGACATGTCATTATTGACCTCCTTTGACTGCTCTCTCAGCTCCCATACATTACTCACATGGGACGTGGCTATTTACAGCTGCCTTACTTGTCAGGCTTAAGGCGGGGTGCATCAGCAGCACTCATGTGACTTCACGCTACGCCTCACCTTGGTGATCATGTGTAAAAGTAATTCAAACACAACCTGAGGGAAGAGGCACTGAGGGGGCAGAACTTCTTCCCCCCTCAGCCAATTACAGTTGAAACACCTGAGCCGGTAAAGTCAAAGCTTTTCTGTTACATTGATTTTTATTTGTCTGCAGGAGATGATGGTGCTCAAGTCTTTTGGTGTGCAAATGTTCCAGCAGCTGTTTGAGTTGGAGATGTGCATGAGGGAAACTAAAAATAGGACACACACACCTCTGAGCCAGCTGCCTCTTCACCGCCTTTGGGACTGCCTTTGCGTCTCCCCTCTCTCTCCTCCTTTCCGTCCTCTTCTCCTCTTCCTCCTCCTCTAAGAGTGGCTGTTGTTCGCCTGCTCACTCCATTTTCCTATTTTTCTCAGTACCTGAATCAGGCCTTGTGTGTCTGACCGGTCCTATACTGGTATGAAAAGACCTGAAACAGGACACTGCTTCCCCCCTCTCTGGTCCATTATCCAACCTGATGGGAAACTGGAACACTATGGTAGTCCTGAAAATGTCTCTGTCCCATGAGTCTGGATCCAATTATTCAAGGAACACAAAAACATTCATATCAATCCAAACAAAGATATGAAAGGACTTTATTAACAGAAAATATGTGTTTGAAGAGAAACCTACGCCAAAACATTTTTGTCTTCCAAGGCTGGCTGTACATCAAGCATGCTGGTGCATTTGGTGCAGAATTTTTCTGTTGAGTTTGCTGTATAATTATAAAACTTCTCCCCACCTCACAGCTAAAACCCTCCTGGGAGTGACTGTTAGGCGTTTTCTGTATCTAGTATATAAGTAAAAAGGTTGGCTTTTTTCATTTTCAGCTGGATCATATTACTTTTTTGTTGCTGTGGTAGACTTTCAACATTGTCCAAAAACAATAATGATGCATCCAAAAGCTGCACCTTTGAACTTATCTTTGTAACTGCTTTTTCTCTTTGCCAACTGGCAGAGCAAAATACATGTATTTATAATATTTACCTAATTCAAATAAATCAAATAGAAACCTTCTTCCTCTTCTCCTTCTCCTCCTCCTTCTTCTTCTCCTTCTCCTTCTCCTCCTCCTCCTGGTTCTTCTTCTTCTTCTCCACCTCCTCCTCCTCCTTCTTAATATTATTATAGGATTGTGGTTTATATGGGGGTGCTCAGTAATTACATTAATAGACCATATTCACACAGCAGCCATTTCCCCTCTGATTTTCAAATGCTATTACAATTACATACACAATTACATCAGACAAATAGTTGTAATATTGTCACCAATTTAGCTGCAACTGAAAAGGCAATGAATAGTGAAAATCTGAAGGGATGTGGGACCATATTTCAAGGCAAATCATATTTACCAATTAATAACTCTAATCCAGTTAACATTAGCATCCAACCACTTAGGCAAGAGTTCTCTTTGATAGTGCTATGTGATATGATAAAAATAAAAAAGAAATCTGTACATTACTTCCGAAATATCAGCCTAATTAAGCTTGGATGTAAATACACTGGATGTAATCTAGCTTGCAGATGTAAATATATACTGTCTTCTTTCTTTTCACTGACTCAGAAATGTTCTGATATTTAATAATGTGCATGTGATATTAAGCTCAGTGAAAACACATACCTCTGTGCAGTGTTTACACGGATTACATTCAACTCAGGTTTTGTCAGGTTAAAAAACAAAGATTTTTCAGGATTCCAATGTTAGCTGTGCTGTGGTTGAATACTAACATTATTTATTTAATGGTAGTTAATGGGTCAGTGTCTTTGTTTATATGACTTTAACATAGTATGAGAGTGTTTGGTTATTAGGTCTGATGTCACAGTGCTGTAACACTCACTTATGGGTCCAAACAGTTCAGCTTGTATGCTGTTGACTATAATGGCCCTCTTAAAGGACGCATTGATCAAGGTTCAGATGGGGCTAAATTATTTTATCTAAATCAAGTAGAATTATCAGTGCTACTTTCCACAGTCAGTGTTGGAGTCACAGTAGTTAGACTGGGAGTTTAGGTGTTGTAAATACTGTTTAAGGTGCTGTTCAGTTCACAGCAGTGCATCGCTTCACTTCATGCTCAGGTGTGTATTGACATAATTTACTTTATTTAGCTTTTTCTGAACTGGACAGAACCGACAAATACATAACCAAGTGGGAAGATGTAAAACACCTCACAACTGCCTTATTCTGTGTCAAGATTCAAGAGTTTTCGAGATGTTTATTTGCCATTTGTGCACAAACAAACAGTCCAGACACATTGGAATTCTAGTGCAGGGTTCTCTTAGTGTCAAGTGAAGAGCTTAAACATCAAGGAAAATATCTGTCTTAAATAAAAAGTACTGAACAAACACTGTACAAGAATAATAAGAATAAAAATACAAAGAATATAATAAATAAATTATAAATTCCGCAAATGAGTTGTGAAGACTGAACCAAAAAATGCAACAATTTCATCAATGAAAATGTAAACATATCAAATTAATCAGTAGTAACAAAGATTATTGAAATTTTCCAGAAAGAGCAAATATTGCACATAATATTGCATGAGGGTGGAGTCAGGTAGTGAGGGGTTACTGCAGAGATTGTTTTGTTTTTGCCATCAATCTCACCGTGACAGGATAATTGATAAAGATCTAGTTTGACAGATTCAGTGAGAGCTATTGTTAATTACCTGCTGTGCAAACATTAGCCGGAGCCAAACTAAATTTTTCTCCTTTTATTAAGACTTATAACTTTATTTATCAACTTAATTCATGTCCTCTTTATCATCACATGTAAATTGGTAGAATGAGAAATAGATGTGTTTTATGGACTCAGGGACATTGAAGTCCAGCAGATTGAATACAGAGGAATGGACAAGTTTGGAACCATAAGTTGGAAATGATGTCTCGACTTAACTGGACACTTAAGAGGACAACATTTGACCTTCAGAGATCAGAGGCAAGATCAGAGCAAAATGGCTGCTCTGTGAATATGGTCTATGAGAACTTCATGAAAAAAACAAAATGGCCTTCTGTGTAAATGAAAAAAAAGAGACATTCAAAATATAGTGATTTGAAAATGGAAAATAATGTCATATGAGTTTGTTGCTAGTTATGTAATATTAGCTTAATTGAGGTGTTATGTGTGACTGACCTTCATCCATTCAATGCGTTGGCAGCAAAGTAAATTTATGCAATATTGGTTTGACAGTGAAGGAGTCAGTACAAATACAAAGGTGTATTTTTATAAATTGTGGTGCTAGGGAGATTTTGTCATTTGTCTTAAGCTGAAAACGTTTAGGAACATCTGCTTTGTAATATTGATCACTGCACCTGTATTATTTCCATCTTGTTCACATATGCATTGTTACATTCTCATTTGAGTATTGAAATTCAGGGTTTTCAGTCATTCCGCATAAATAGAGTAACCCACCTGCTGAGTGACAATTGCTTAAACCTGCAGTGGCTAAAAGGGTAAACTTTATTTTTAGAAGCATTTTTAAAGATTTAAAGTTCTCATCTGGAACGACTGGGGCTGTGAGTAGAAAAGCACCGACACCGACTCGAGCATGGTTCATGTCTGTCTGATGAGATTTGTTGACAGTAAGAAGAATGTAGAATAATACCCATCTTATCCTTTAAGTAGTGAAACAAGATGGAAACGCTGAAGGCCTTTTGTGCGTGTAATTCTTCCTCACGTCAATGCAAAGGTGAAGCAGCGGCAGAAACAAAGATTTGGCTCCGCTCCATGAAGGGCGAAAATCAAGCAGGCCTATTGACATGTACGCCGCACAGCCTCTGAATGAGAAAAGAAGTGGCCTCTATTTATTGTCCCTTATGGATTTGTGAACAGGAAAATTCTCTTTCACAAAGTAAACACAGTAACGTGATTATTATGGCCTGCTGTAAGTGTGCAGATGATGAAAGTCATTCACATATAAAAAGACTGGCTGAGTTTCTTTCACTCATCTCCTGTGGAACAAACCCCTCCAATCACACCCTTTGATGTGCTGTTGCGTGTGTCTAATTCCCATTCTGTAGGCAGATACATGTGTCACACTGTTTGCTAGCTATCAATTTGGAGAAAGACTGAGAGCATTCAAAATGTGTTATGCAACCTCTTCCTTCTCCTTTCTTTCATTCCTATTCACGCATACCCACTATAAAGACACACTGATAATAGAGCACCCCAATTAAATGCCTCTTCAGGAAATTATCTGCCAACCTGGGCCAACCTGCAGTCTGTGAGAAGCATCAGGGTTCAAGATGCAAAACAAAAAGAATATATACCACCGGAAATCTAATCTAATGGTGTTAAATTATACCTATCATATAACAGAGATGCTCTAGTTATAATTACGCAATATCAGTTCACTTTAATCTTACTTGATTGTCAGGATCTCCAACTCTTTCTGTGTTTTGAGTGTCTCCTCATTTCCTCTTTGTTGGTACTGTTTTATACTCAAGACCTCCTATAAGAGAGCTTTTTCCCCCTTTGAGTTATTCTGTATTATTGTCCTATTATATTTAATTTTTTCTGTCTACATTTCTCCTGCTCCCTCATGCATTCACTCAGTTTTTTCATGTTTACCCAAAATACACTGTTGTCCATGTTGGAATAATTTTGTTCACAGACACTTTCTTCTCTTTATTCCTGTTTATACACATCAGTATCACTTTGACCAGGTCCAATTATTACACACTGAGTCCCAATTACACTTTATCTATCAAAAATAAATCACATTGTCACAATCATTTTATTAGAAGAGGTAAAAATATTTTATTCCAACCTCTGGGCAACAGTGTATTCGGAAGGTTCATGTGATAGTTATTCTTATGTTTTTATTAATGAATAATCACCTGAAAATATGAATTGTTGCATCTGTCTTGACAATGGTGGTGTTTTACTATTAACCCATAAAGACCCAGTGGTACTTCTTAGTTCCAAAAAGATTTTTTCTCTGTATTTAACCATTTTAAAGTGATTTATCACCATTTATGATAATATTATCCTCTTTATTTTGCATTTTTCAATAATGTATTTCCCTATATTTAATGTACTGACCATGTAGATGTTCATGAAAAACTTAGAGTAAATTCAAAGCTTATTATATCAGAAACAGGAAAAAAAAGAAGGAAAAGTTACTTTTTCAGCAAAGATATCAATAACTGAATGTAAAAACAATTGTGTCCATCCACTGTCATTGATCCAACGCCATGGGTTTTACTGGTGAATCAATGTTGTAGAAGATGGTGTTTCCACGTTCACTATGGAGCCTCTGAACGTCCAAATGGGTCATATCTGATGACCATGAAAAGATGACAAACTGTATTTTACACCAATTATTTACATGTATTGATAGGATTACTGGATCAACAGATACTAAACAGTTTAGATCAGTAGATGATTTTGGTCGCCAGTAGCTGTTTGGGTCTTTATGGGCTAATACAGGAGTGCTTCAATAACAAAGCCAACAGTCAATGTAGGTCAAACCATGATTTTGTGAATAAAAACGATCACTAACAATTCACAACAACAAAAAAATTCAATAAGTAAAGAAGTCAGTTTAACATAAGTACCCATCAGTAGCCAGAACTACACACAATAATAGTAAATCACCAAAATTACACACAAAATAAACCGACCCTAATACTTGTACATAGTAATAATTATAAATCATATAGAGAGGTGAAGTCCTGCCCCGTTTGTTGTACCGATGTGACTGAACTTTAGAAAAAATATGAATGGTGGTCAGTGGCGAGAGAAAGGTTTTTTTGATTCTCTGTCACTCATGTGATGTTTGTCATTTTAAAAGATAATTTTACAAATCAAGAAAGTCACCGTTGATCATGAAGACAGTAAAGTAATGTCATCAACACCAAAAACAGCCATTATACCCACTTATTAAGTGTAGGCATTTTATAAATTAACCACAGTATATCAATATTAAATAAATGGATTGAGTGAATAAATTTGACCTTTGAATCATATGAAACAAGGTGAAAATGATGAAGGTCATGTTGAAGCTGTAATGATAAAAGAATCTTCAGCAGCAGGCATGGACAGGTTGTGGAGAGAGAAATTACAAACATGTCACTGTTGCATCATTTGGGTGTGTAATTTTTTCCATAGGTCTGATATTTCAACAGTTTTACCACAACCTTCAACGCTCTTGACTTGTAAAATGACCTAGTAAATTGACAGATATCATATGTGTAAATGATGGCATAATTCTATTGGGATTAAAATAATTATGTGTCTCTCACCATTGACTGTAATACAATTTTAGTCCCAAATGAGGTCCCTTGGGGCCCAACTAGAAGTGGGAGGTACTTGTCATCTGTATAATATCACCACAAATTAAAAGAATGAACTCCCACTGTGTTTCTATGACTGTTGGCCAACACTGCAGATCGAAAACGAAGACAAAATATTTATACAAGGAATAACAAAAAAGCAGATTAATAATATGCAAGCAAATGTAAAAATAAAAAATAATAAAATGTAATGTAAAATAAAATGTAACCGTTATTAAGCCCCCAATAAATTTAGCAATAATTTTACATTGATAAATTATACCTCAAAGTACATTTACACTCATTCGTTATCTTTACAATGAACTCATCATAACAAAACAGTCCTATTAAAACAAAGAACTTGTTTGGCTTTTCAAAAGGAGTGATGATCAGAATAGGAATGAAGGTCAACACCAGTGCTTCATGGGCCTTTTAACACTTTTTCTCACCTTGGGTGGCCATATTTTTGCCTGAGTTTTAATGTCCCCTTGCTACACTAAGAATGAGCCGTTTATATCTACAGAAGGAGCAGGTCACCTTTCACAGAGTCCACTGTGTTCCAACAGAAGTTCAGAACAGTCTTCCTCCTCTTCTTTTTATGACAGATAGCATCCAGCATTAAGTTGCATTATCATCCTCTACTAAGTGGATGATAATGCGTATGGACAGTGTGGACAGGCCTTTATGTCCTCCTCACTAAAAAGCCCAGAACTGAAAAAACAAACACTGGCTCTAACAAGGGATATGTGTTTGGCAGCTACCATAAATCAGGGTGTGAGCAGAATGGCATGTCTGCTATATTGCCAGTAGATGTCACTGTATATTACACACTGAACCTCATAGTTAATAATGTAGGGCTGCAACTAATGATTATAGCTGTTGTTTATTAATCTATTTATTTTTTCTATTGCAGTGTTAAGAGCAGCAAAAATACGAAAAAACAAAGTGCATAAAACAGACTGAAACATTCAAGAGAGAACATGTAAACAAATATAAAAGAGAATCGCCTACTTGTTTTATACATATTATTTACATATTTGCATGTAAATGTATATGATGTTGATATTGATATGATATAAAGATTACTGTGAACTGTTGTATAGTCTGATGGCTAGTCAATTCATCCGTAAAATGTTACAAAATTATGAACATAGTGAAAAATGTCAGTGTCAATGTTGCAGTCATGAAGCTGCAGTCTAATGTAGTGTTTTTGACATTTTGGGGAAAATATCCCATAATTAGTGCAGAGTGATTTCTGGTTCATCGTCACTTCATGTAAGTGATAGGGTGAGGGTTACATTTGAGTCATGTACACTGATGTACAGAAACTAGATGTTCCCTGTCACACGCATATAGGTTCCCAGAGAGTTGATGCGTAAAAAGTTAAATATGTGATTGGCAGTTGAGATACCAACTGTTGTTACGATTCAGTCAGATGTGACTCTACTGCTCTTCTCCATACTTTGACGTGGAAGCTTGGCTATGTGGCCTCCTCCTATTGTGACTTGAAACAAAATCATGTCATCCGTCATATATTTGCTTTTTTCATTTGGATTGGATTGAAGCAGCTGAAAAAGGTGTGCTCTTTTTCCAATTCCATAGTTTTCCCCCTTGATTTTAGCTCCTGCCACTTTAAGGGAATTTAAAACATCCAACTACAGCAGCTGGAAACAGAGAATTTTGACTACACCTAAACAGCTGCTACTGATCTGAAATGTTTAATAACTCTTGAAGCACCAATCCAATCAATAAATTTCCATTACTCAGTTAAAATGCAGTTTCTCAGCTTTTCATCGTCATCAGATATGGCTCATTTAGCCATTCAGCGTCACTGTAGTGAACATGAAAACACCATCATCTTCAGTAACATTGATTCACCAATAAAACCCCATGGAGTCTGACAAACATCAGTAGTTGTAGACTTTTGTTTTTATGTTCAGTTAATAATGTATTTTGTTGAAGAAGTTACTTTTTCCACAGTTTTCTCTGTTTTCATATAGTACCCATTGAATTTATTCTGAGCTTTTATGAACATCTACAATGTTAGAATATGAAATATAGAAAAATACATGATTATCACGTAAAAAAAAATCTGATTGCCGAGGATTATATCATAATTAATGGTGGTAAATCACTTAGAAAAGGTGAAATATAAAGAATAAATCATTAGAAAGTCAGCACAAAAATAGTTCTAGGTCTTTAAGGGTTAACATCAATATTGATTAATTGATCATCAATACAGTTGGCAATTAATTTACTGGCTGACAAGTAAGTGACAGATTAATGATAACAGTTCCATAGACATGTTAGTGAAGCAGCACATTATGTCAGTACCTCTGACTTAGCTGCAGCAAATAAGATAACAGATCCTGAGGTAATCCTGTCAAATATTTATTCTATTAGGAAAAAAGATCTCTGGGTTTCAGTTTGTTTGTCAGGTATGTAAAAATGTTCTTTAGTTATGCTGAATATCAATTCAGAGTCAATTAACACTAAGATCCCTTGCTTGTCACTTTGCTTATTAGGACAAAATAAAGTTAATTTAAACCAGAAAAACCCTGTGTCACGACGTCATTTATTATCCATAACAACACAGTGCAGAAAAATGTACCAAAAAAGTCCATTCTAATTTAAAACTGTTAGAATATACACCATGAATCCTCTGTCAGCCAGGCTTCAGTCTCCGGTGACAGTCCTTGTTAGGTGGTGGATGTGGTCATGGCAGTGATGAAAAGTGTGTCAGAAGTGATTAAGGTGACACTAGAGGCCAGATCACGACTCCTGTTAAACCGTGGATATAATCTGTATGGCGCACAAAACCCCAGAAATGTCACCAGTCCCTTGGAGGGGTTTGTGCATTTGCTCAAGGCACTCAAACACATGCCCACTCACACAGAGCTGCAGTCACAATGCTGTTTTTGTCAGAACCTCTTTCTGCCATGGTGTGTATTCTCACAATATTTTGGGAACAGTTCTGCTGAAGTAGCCCAGCACCAGATTGAAACACTGAGTTCTGAACACTCTCCGTGTGTTTTCCTGCTGAATATAACGGATGAGGGCATAGTGACCCTGCACACAGTGAGCTGTGCTTCATCCTGCATGTAAGCCTCGTCTCTGTTTCCTCAAGGAGCTCTGATCCTGGTTGGCCAGGTCTGTAGTCTCCCTTATCTAAAGTTAATCACACAGCAGACCTGCCCCTGACTCATGGCTGACACCCAAACTGGATTTATCACACACACACACACACATACACACTCACAAAGCAGCTCAGTATTACCCACCTAATGCGCCCGCCCTTAACACACTTGTCTTTCCTCCTCTTTCACCTTGACTTTACTTTCCTGGCCTGTCCTCCCCTTTCTTCAGTAAAGCCCTGTCCAGATGTTTATATTTTATCCAACAAAATGTGACAATGTGGCACAAATGATGGACAAATGAAAGTTTAATCGGTGTTACTAAGCTCCAGTTCAGCTGTGTAAGAAGCTTGTAGGTTAAAACCACACCAATAAGCTCTTGATTGTGGACTGTGATAGACTGCGGGCTGGCTTCATGAGGGTGACTAATTAACAGTGCCCTAATTTAGAAATCAGTCATTCTTCAGTATAGAAGCAGGCTGTGATTTAATGCCACAATCAACATCAAACCCAATCACCCAGGCTTTCAGGGTCTGCGGGATTATTTTTGAGTTTGTTTCCATGGCAATCAAGCCCATCCCAACATGGCATTTCCAGAGTGTAGTGAAGGATTAGATGGTGATGTCAGACATCTGTGTCAAATCCCTCTCCAGCTCATTTCAGTCGTTTGTCATGTTCTTGGATGACAGATGACAGTCTGACACTTCCAGAGGAAGTGAATGTACAGCTCCATGATGAGTTTCAAACTCTTGTTTATACCCCACTTCCTCCTCCCGTCCCTTGGCTTCCAGGCCCTATCCCTCTTGCATGGGGTAATATAGCCTTTGAGGTAAATATCATTTGTTTTGTGGCTTTTCTATGATGGCTGAATAATGGCTTGAAGTATATGGCTAAATGAGAGTCTGAGGCCAGGGATGGGAGCAATCTCGCTTTTCTTTCTGAACGGTGACACGGTCCAATAGAGATTAACGATAGTGCAGGGGTCATAACAGTTTCACCACAACAGGAGGAAAAACAGCATCTTTTCATCTTTTTGTTGTTTAGATTTTTTACTCACTAGCAGACAATCACTACAATACTGCACCAGAGTAGCATGAATACTACTCAAGAAAACTAGAAGGACACTCAGAGAGCACATACCTCCACCAAGGCTAAATGCTCCTCATGACAATGTTAAAAAAACATAAATTATGACCTATTTTCACTGTGTTTGTGAGTTGTTGACGCTGGTTAGTTTAACTGACTGTTGCCATGGTAGCAAAGCTCTTACTTCTATTTCCTTTTTTGGTCGTTCGTTTATTTTTACCTCCATGGTGGTTTTGTCCATCTGTATATCTGCTTGTCTGCCAGCAAAATTATGCAAAACCTACAGCACAAATTTTCATGCGATTTGGTGGAATGATGGGCATGGGTCAAGGACGAAGCCTTTTAATTAGCAGATCCAAATATGATCTAATTAAAGGGTAAAGATGGGAAACTTCTGTGTAAACATATCACCACCTTGTTGTCTTCAAAGGGAGTCCAGAGTCTGCTCTGTTTGAGTGGAGTCCTGTGGGAAATCAAAGCTCAGTTCCTTGCATAAACAACTACTTTGTGGAAACAGTTGGTCTTGTAACAATCAGACCACCTCTGAGATGAGCTATAACATGTTATTCATAGAGCAGCAAATTATGATGCCACCTGAAAAGAATCCACAATGAACGTGATATTGTTTTATGAGACAAATGACAGCCTGAGGTGTTGCAACAAGCAGCATAATGCATACTGCAGTTGTATGTCTCTTTTCTTCCTCAAAAAATATATTAAAAAGCAATTAAGCACACCAAAACATGGTTCATCCTCGTCCCATGCCTTATCCACATATATGATTCGCTGATCAATGACCCACCACCCATTTGTCTTTGAACTCCTGTTTTGAAGCCCAGAGTCTATGATTTAGCCACCTCCATGTTGACTCTGGAAGTGACCACATTTGGTCAAGGGGGTGGGGTTCCAGGGGTAATAGGCAAGATAATGCAAAACATTAATTTGCTGACTCTGTAAACTGGTACACTTTATCAGGGTTTGAGTGACAAAATCACATAGCCTTGTTAGTGGAACCAATTAACAACTACAGTGGGGCTGTCTGTCAGGAAAAATGTGTTTTGTTAAATTAACAGAATACCTGAAAGTCCAGCAAGGCAGATGAGTTAGCTGTGACTCAGACCTGTCAATCAAAGCCCAACATAGCAGATCCTCTATTCAACCTGAGATCAGATTAATTGAGGAAAAATTTAAAGAGAGGCTACGATGACTTACCGTTGTCTATATTTTTATATTTTTATGTTTCTGAGATAATATGTGCTAAATCTTATATGGTTTGTTATGATGAATCAGATAACAAGATAACAAAAGTGTTGATTGGCCAATGATTTCAAGATATATGACTTATTACATGCATACATTTATACCTATTAATTGATACTATTGCAAATTTGCACCCAATACTATATATTGAAAACTATGCCCAATCAGCACTTTTGATTGAATTTTTTTTTTTTAGTAATCAAAATTTGAACAAAAATAAATAAATAAATAAATTAAAATGGCACAACTTCATAAGCATTTTGCTGGGAGACATCTGTTATTAGAGGGTCCAAATAAAATGAATGAGAATGTGTACTGGAAAACAAATGTTGACTCAGTATTTTTAGTGAGAAATCCATTGTAAGTCAAAGGGAGCCCGATTTTTTTGGAGCCAACCCCAGCAGTCATCAGTGGACTTACTACCATAAGATACTTCCATATAGGCTTCATTTTGGAGTTGATGATGACAAACAAACTTCCTCCAGGTATAAGGTATAACATGTATAGTTCAGAGAATACCCATTACTTGAGCAGTGCTTGCGGGGCCCAGGAGGTGTGAGGTCAACATATGTCTCTCTTCCCTTGTTTCTTCTTCTTTTTTCTTTCTTTCCTTCTCTCTCCCTTA
>JAPQRQ010056461.1:17582-39221 GCA_037367365.1 Apogon talboti | reverse complement strand
TATTATTATTATTATTATCATTATCATCAGTATTATTATTATTATTATTATTATCATTATCATCAGTATTATTATTATTATCATTATCATCATTATTATTATTGCTATTATTATTATTAGTATTATATTATTATTATTATATTATTATTATTATTATTATTATTATTATTGCTATTATTATTATTAGTGCAGAAACTGCTCTTTCTAACATTAAGAGGTGCGGTCAGGACTGGATGGTCAGTACACAGTTCACGATCCTCTGGAGGAGAACTCAGAGCACCAGGTGATTCTCCCTTATCCATGCATGATGTATAAGGGAGAATCATCAAAAAATGACCAAAAAAAACCCCAAAACAAAAAGAAAAGACTTCTCAGGACATTTGAAGCATTAAACCGGCCAACAGTTCAGTGTGCCCTTATCCTTTCCAATAATGAATCCACTCTCTTCTCTAAATGAAATGAATAATACAAGAACTTATTTTTAACTGAAAACAACCATTTGAGAAGACTAAAACAAAAAACAAAACATGAACATCACATCATATGGCGATATTGACTTTTTTTTTTTTTTTTTTACTACATGACTCTTTAAAGGTCATTCTGAATAAAACTAATGTTTATTAATGAGAGCCCCAAAGCACATCCTTTATTTCCTGTAAGTCCCAGTAGGCGTATCACTGTAAATCCTTCATAGACAGATAACGGGAAGTGGATGTAATGATAGTGATAACTGTAGCAGTGCGCCACTGAACAGACATACACAATGGAAATGAAGCAATTACGTATTAATTACGCCTGTTCTTTTCCCTGTTCTAATAGATCCAAATGGCTGCTGTGTGGAAACCCCATTAATAACATTGTCTTCACACCTCAATTTCACACAATTCAGTTTCAAGCTGCAAGAACGATTTCCTGTTTTAATAAGGAAAGTTAAATTAACCAATCATGATGTCGTCCCCTCCCCCCATATTTACAAACGATGTTAATGGCTGTCTAAAACTAGAGATCCATGCAGGTTTGGAAAATGTCATTAGTTTTTTCTTTGGTTTGGTGATGACAGACCCATTTTATTTCATTTGTCAGAGTTTGGTTCAATATTAACGTGACTACTGCAATAAATAGTTTTATCCTGATCCCAGGGTTCCGTACATTTTAACAGTACTTCATGATTTTAAGAACAGCCCATAACTTCCACCACCATAAGCTGTGACTACACAAACAGAAGTGTACTGTAACTATTAAAAGAAAATGTTTATTCTCCAAGTGTTATTTTCATACTCATCAAAACTATTAGGCTAATTAACTACGACAGTAAAAATACAAGTCATTTAGGCACAAATGCATTTGGTTTAAGGCAAATCAGAACAGTCATCCCAGCTTCTAGTAACTCTCCACCAACTGATGAAAAACTGCAATGAACACCAGACATTTTTCCATCAGCCTTCATCTCCATCTACCATCAGTGGAAAATTCAGAGTTGCAAGTGCATCAGGAGCGAAAAATGTGACAAAATTGGGTGGATTTCCTGTGGACGTTTGATTTAAACTGCAGATAAACCTAAGACCTATTTGATCTCAAAATGGCGTTTGTCTAAAAACTAAATTCACTTTGCTAAAGCTCAATTTAACGCGTTACACAGGCGAAGAAAATTTTAATTGTGATTCTTATCCTGTGAACAACACTTAAAGACATGTGTGAATCAGTAAAACCAATTTGCATCCCTAATTTTAACTTAATGATTCTGTAAGAACTTTACTCCTCACCACAGTAACCCATCCAAAAAAAACAAAAAACTATTCACCTAAATCTTGCTCTTGTGATTATGGGTTTAAGGCAACACAAATTAGTGTCTGCCTATAAACCAAATCAGAGTGCAACAACTTTAAAAAAAAAAAAAGAAAAAAAGAAAAACAAAACCACATTCAGGAGACTTTACAGGAGTTTATTTAATCCAAAGGATCATTGGGGGGAGCTGTAGAGGGAAGAGCCCATACAAACACTTCACTGTACATACAGATTTACATTGTGTGGGGACATGATGTATGGTCAAGCCCATCTCTGGAAGCAAGCAGTATTCTGTACAAGAGCCAGGGGTCTGCATCCCACCGTGTCGCCTTCCTAGGTTTGCATCTTTTACTGTCTGCTGGACTGGGTGAGGGTGCGTTCCAGATGTCCTACGGAGCTGGATAGAACGAACCAATCAGTGACAGCGTGCCGTCTAGTCACCACACTGTATACTGTAATACTATTTGTTACATAACGACATCAGTTGGAATGCAGACTGCAGTGTAGGCAAACTGGAACGCCGGCAAATTATTGTTTCAGTCGTTTTCAATGCAAACTCAGGAGGAGACAGAACTGGGATGCAGGCTGTCAAAGCAGGAAAACTCGCATCAATTACATTTAGCAGAATGTTTTTGCCGTCCTCCCCGAAACGCTGCATCTGTTTCTCAGTTGGAAGGCGGACGGGGGTGTGACTCATCCCCCGTGTGCCTGGATCGAGTGGGTGGGTGGGGGTGTCGTACTGCTGGAGATGCGACCTTTTGTCCCTCGCTTTTGTAAAACCACACTTTGTTCTGATAATAAAATCAAAAGCATGAAAATAAAATGAAAGTATATATAACTCTTTCAGGTCCATTTTGTGTATGAACTGGCATTTTCCTCATTCGTTCTCATTCCTCTTCACTCTCGTTTTCATGTTCCATGTCTTCCTCTCCGTTAGCTTTGGATTCCGTTCTGCTGTCTGGATCCTCCTCCTCGTCTTCTGATTTCTTCTCATCTTCCTCCATTGTCTCCTCCTCTTCCCAATTCTAAGGAGAGAAAAAATAAAAAATAAAAAAACAGCAGCATCTTGGCACTCGACTCAAAAGCAAAGAGCTTCATTAAATGCGCACTACACTACTAATCAGGCAGAATCAGTGTTGCCAACTTCTTTGACCCTTACATCAGAGTCGGCATCTTGAAGACCTTCATCACCAGAGGCTTCATCTTCATCAGATGATTCTACAAAAGGAAAAAAAAAAAAACAACCAAGAAACAAATACATCAGTTAACAAGCCTACAAACCTGTTTAATCACATTAAACAGAGGCAGGGAGGTTTGACAGAGGAGGCAGAGTCAAGGAAAAGTTGCTCAAGGCTTCACTTGTATATAATGTATGTTGTTTATAGAGAGTTGGATGGTATTTGCATTTCAATACCGCAGCGAGGCCATGTGCTTAGGACTACAATACTGACAGAAATGTCAGTGCAATTTGCTGTGGCTGCCTGCCCCACTGGATTGACCAAACACCATCTGCTGCAAACTGTGACTGGTGTCTGAATATTACAGGTTTCAGATATAACGCAATATATTTATACATTACAGAACTGTAAAAATAAGCCAGAGGGTATTTCCAAATGCACATCTCCTGGGACATGAGGACATTTTGGGGTAAAGCTACAGCCTCAGAGTGGACAACACTGAGTAATGGTATAAAAAGGGGGACATTCAAGACTGCTTTTTCCCATCTCTGAAAAGTGCGCAGCGGTGGGATTACACACAGCCTCAGCCCGGTCAACCTGAGCCCATTACAAATATCATCACCGTCCTACCGACTCACATTTACGTCAGTGGAATTAGATTTGGTTATTCAATATCAAGATGCGCTCTTTGTTCTTTTCTGGTAATCAGATAATTCACTGTCAGGATGTACGGGGATGACCACATGGAATCCAGAGTCCTAGGAATATGTTCTTAAGCGTTTACAAACCCATCAAGAGACAAATGCTTATAATATTTGCAACCCTGTCACAAACGGTTCCAAAGACACCCCTGCTGGGCCAATTACCTGTCGTTTTCATTAAGCTCTGTGGTGCTCAGGTACTGGGAAGTCTCACAGAGGTGTTGGGCTCTACAGGTGCCTGTCCTTCAGATACCTGCGTTACTGTTTGACAGGTGACCTGCTGCAGCATGGCCAGCACAAGCCGGCTCGGGTCAAAAAGTCATTTGCTCTAGGGTTGGGCCAGTGTAAAATCTTTAAAACTGGTGTGATAATAAGCCGATAATAACACCGGGCCACATTGGTATACTGGACTGTACCACCAGGTGTCACACTTCTACGTTGAAGAAGAGAAAAAGAGGCGACAAACGCCTGTACGTTAGTGCGGCGACTCCGCTCCAATCAATCTGTAGTAGCGTGGCTTTAACGTGCTTGGCTGACCGTCAATAACACAATGTAATGAGAACAGGCAGCAGGAGGGAAGGAGTACCAGCGTCAGCACCGACCACAACAGGCAGACGAAAGCAGCACTGCATTAGTTTGAGCCGGCTTTTTCCTGCAGTGTTTACATCGTTCCATTTTTGGGGCTTGTATCTTTGGTCAACTCGGTGCCATACCAGTGCAGTTTTAGTCTTGTGTCAAATGTGATGAGTAATTTGTTCCGTTCAGCGTCTCTCATGAGTCAACCCCAAGCCTATGCCAACACAAATTCAATCAGACCCGTGTAACAATGAAGTATAATAATCTGAACTCCTGAGAAATAGATGAAAATGTTTTGTGAGGGCAGAGCGACCTCCATCACCTGACTCTAATCAGTTCGTCCTCGAGTCCAAATGAACATTTGTGCCAAGTTTGAAGAAAAGAATTCCTCAAGGTGTTCCTGTGATATTACACTGTGGCCACACCGGCCTTTGTCCACCAAAATCAATTTAGCTCATCCTTGAAGTGAATGTCTGTACCAGTTGAAGACGTTCTGCCATGTTGTTCCTGTATTATCACATTTTAAACATAAATGAGACTGACTGATGAAGCAATGAGCCGTACTGAGATAAGTGGACGTGACGAGAAAAAAAAAAATCCTCATATAACATGTGTTTTATCCAGTTATTGTGATGCACAGACGGACACAAACACATGATCAACTTAGCCCAGGCACCCTAAAGAAAGATGATGGGAGTTATCAAAGGAAAGCCTATTCCACGATCATCATCTTTTACAAATGCAAAATGACGGCATAAAAACAGGTGGGCCTGTTTCCTCCACCAGCCCAGGGCGGCTGTTTCTACAGGTCTGAATCTAATCCTGTATGCAGACATGTCTGTGTCTTTACCTTTGTTCCAGCTCACGCTACAGAAGAGTTAATTAATGTATGGTTGATTAATGTAATCCCTGCAGGCGGCAAACAGTACAAATGCAAAGTACGACAACTGTTCGTACCTGACAGTTCAATTTATCACACCTTTTGCTACGACTGTGCAGGTCGTCCACACAACCCGACTTGACTTTTACTCGTGAAGCATTCTGGCTGGTCTGAAGCATCCTGTCAGAGTCCCATGTGGGTTTGTGATGGACCCATAATAAACCCAGCGCAGAGCTGCATTCACACAGGACTCCAACACCCTCCTGCTCATCAGCTCCGCTTTATGAACTTTTTTTTTTTTTTTAGATGAACCTTCACGTCCTGGACCAGTGACACGGGTATTGGAACTCAAAGCGCAGCTTAATTATTTCATGAAAGCCAATTTCCTACGTGTTCAATAAAGGGTTTTATACAGTACGGTAATGAGAAATGAGAGTGAACAGAGCGGGGCCTTGTTGTTCCGCTCAAAGGGGAGGATCTGAACGCTGCCGGTCAGGTTGCCAGGCAACAGGAGTCATGTTTGCGTGTGGTGCATTGCCAAAGAGCGACTGCATGATGGCAACAATGCCTTCATAAATCTTAACCAATTCCGTGTGGTCTTTATGCTCCGTCCCCAAATGACTTAAGGTGAACGGATGAGATGAGTGTAAGTCAAAATAATGAGGGGAGAAAAAGTTGGTTGTCTGAACACGTCACCATTTAATCATCAACATCAGATCCTTCAACTTAGTGCACCTTTTAGTGTTAATTGTCCAATTTTAGACTTAGTTCCAGACATCTTTTTCATCTTCCAGCAGTGCAGATGAATGTCAGGATAAGCATATATGTGATCTGCAGCAGAGGTGGGTTTTACATAGAAATCCATTAGCGTCAGGCAAGTCAGGCTTTTCTATTGAAACCGCTCACACCAACACTGCACACCTGACCAATTCATTCCAGAGCCAGGCCAAGGTTCACACTGGTACATATAAGCGCCGCAAGAAGGTTCAGAGGAGCAAGGACAGCTGGGAAACTCAAGGTTTACAGGCCTGAACATTAAGAGGGATGTCACAAGGATACACTTACCCTCTTCATAAACCAGCTTAGCTGTGTGGTCAACATCTGTGACTGTGGTGCTGTCACTTGTCGCCACCTAGTGGTCATGGACAAAAGAGGAAGCAGACTGTGAGAGCTCCAAACTGGAGTTGATGCATGATGGTTTTTAATATTTAGCATTTTGTGATTTTCACCATAGGTGACTGGAATGTTTTCTCTGAGGGTTAGCTGTCCAAAATATAATAAGGTATGGTAGATGTACACACACACAAAAAATCATACTTGGAGCAGTTTTCAATTATTGTAAAAGTGCCTTGGTTTTTACTTTACAACAGCATGACAAATCTGACAGAAGCACCTGTTGCACTGAACACACTTCAAAAACAAAAATACATTTCACCCTTTGTCATGATTTTGCATAATTTGCCAGTTTCTATTTGAAATACCTAAAGAAACATTCTGAGAATTTAACAATTCCCCCAGCCCACATGTCTCTTCCACCACCCGTTATATGGACAGCCCTGTCAACCCAAACCATTTATGATGCGTACCTGTGTCATGAGGAGATGCAGTTTCCCATTAAGTTTGGTTAGTTTGTGAAACATCTTCACTCTGGTCTCGATCATGTGATAAAGCACTCCCAGCTGGGTAACCAGGTCCGGCAGCTGTTGGACAGAGGGATCAGTTGATGTAAAATTTTGGAAAAAAGTCAGCTGCAGAACACATACAAAGAGCACAAACTGGACGACATTGATGCTAAGACCACTGCTATTACTGTGTTGCAATGTACTCACAGGCAACTTAAATCCCGTCCTGCTGCTGGACTTGCATAATACTCCAATCAGTGACACTACAACAATGGGGTACACTGACAGTGCTTGCAAACAAAGTAAACAACTAAAGACCCTTGCATGGTTTTACATATTGTCTAAAGGTATTAATCATTTACTGTTGCAGAAAGACTGGATGACAAAAAAAAAAAAGACATCCATGTGCAACAGTTAGCTCTGCATGCGCTGTCCAAGTCAGTTAACATGGCTGTATCAAAATCACATTAGCCTGTTATTAAACAGTCAAAAAATTATTGTATTGTTTTGCCATTACATGAATATGCAACGTAACCAAATATTCAGCCGTTGCTAATGAAGACAATCTGGTCCCAGTCACATAAAGAGGGTCATCTGTCATATACTGTACATCAGTTCACACAAGGCACTCAGTGTGTCTAACCAGAACCCATTACAAAGCCAGTCAATCAGCACCACACACACTATCTGTTGTTGGTCAAATGGACTCACCGATGCAAGGTATGATGTGTGATGCACCAGCACGGCCTTGAGCCACCGCACAATTAGCAAAGCCCTGTTGAGGGAAATGTGCAGAAGTTGTCAAATTGTGCAGTAATTCCGCCTCATTTTCCTGACAATCACTTTATCACATTACGGCTTGTCAGTGACTTGGTTACAACACTGATGGATTAATTGTTCCTGCTGTGAAGTTGTCTGTGTATAAACACTGTGCACTTGAAGCTTCAAGCCAACTGTAAGGTTTTCACTTACGTGAAAGGGTGTCCTTGGAGCCTCTTTGTGAGCTGCAGGGAAGGAGGAGAGGGACAGATTCATAACTCCAGAAGTATATATCAGACTTCCAAAAACTTCAGTGAGAAATACTGATATGCTGCAGGTGTAGACGGGTTAATGCAGCTTCACACAGTGCGAAAAATGAGGGGAAAGGAATTCTCATTCAATGTAAAGATGCTTCTGTCAATCACAGACATCTGACTCACCTCTTCCACAAAAGGTAAAATGGTGGGGAGGGGTAACCGAGCAACAGTTTTGTTTATCACCATGTCTTTGCGAGTCTGCAGAACTTTCTGTTGGAGAGAAAAATAGGAGATTTGTCAAAAAAAAAAACAAAAAAAAAACAAACCCTGATGTCAGCATGTCATTCAACAGTCTTCAAAGAAACACTGGATATAATTCATTAAACTGTCAAGACTGTAGATTTTAAGGATCCCTAGAAACCATGGAAAGATGTTCTTAGATCAGTATTAATATGATATATGTCTGACATTACACACTATGACACTTCTAACATATCTGAATAACAAATATGCTGATTTTCAGATTTCTTTTCTTTATGTCTGGCCAAAACCAATGTTCAAAGACACTACTGGGGGAAAAATACTTGCATTTAAGATGCTTGCGTCCTTGCTTTCCAAGCCCTGCACCAGCAGCACCGCAAAGTTATCGGTCTGTAACGAAGCTTTGCCCTTAAGAGCTCCTTTCTCCGTAGAAACTGTAGACAGGTCAATCTCACCTAGTCGTTCCTCTATTGACATCTGCAGGAGGACAAAGTTATTTTAGGTAAGCAGAGACTGACTTGCAACTTCAGCTTAAGTGGCTTTAATACCATTAATATGTCATCTATAATTGGTAAGAAAGCAGGCCAGAATGGTTCTAACAGAATTGAAGAGAAGGAATAGAAACTAATACAAGCATGCTGTCAAAACAAATGTCAGTGTACATTAATCAAAATCTCAAATTGTGAAAGTTTGCTCTTTATGTTGTGCCAAAATTAGTCACGACCCAGTTGTCAGTGAACAGTGTAAACACAACATGTGGTTAAGACAAAAAGGTATCAGAGGTTGGAGGAGAAAGATGCTGAGTCTGTGTGTGTGCATGCTCAGTACTTGCACTGGGCCTACCTCTTTTGTCTCTGTGTCCTTTTTCCTCTTCTCTGACCCCTGCGAGGTTCCTTTTATTGGGGCTTGGTGACCCGGGAGCCCAGGGACCAACACTTTACTCTTGGCGTTGACAACAGGGGTTTTCACCTGGAAGGACCGACATCAATTCATACAGTTCATCATCAGTGCATGTGAGGTGATGGATGAACCCAAGTAGTTACATGATGACTGAAATATGTCTGTGGAGGTGTGTGTGTGTGTGTGTGTGTGTGTGTGTGTGTGTGTGGGGGGGGGGGGGTGGAGGGATTCTGTGCCCATTTTAAGATTGAGTCCTGTGGGTTACCTTGGAAACGGCGGTCTCCATGGAAAGGGACAGGCTGGTGTGAATATCTCGGGTCAAACAGACATGTCTCTCTGCTGTGTTGATCTCCTGTAAGGCAAGACGGCAGTGGATGAAAGAAGAGTTTCATTCACACTCAGGCTTTCAAGGATGATGATAATATTATTCTAAAGGATTCAGAGCTATGGAAAATTCCCAATTTAGAATTTCCACCAATAAAGACAAGAGCACTTTTCTTCATGATAGAAATGCAATTGTCAGGACTTAAGTGCATCTTTCACCTGGAACATTTAGTGAAGGTCATGTATAAAATAACCTGCTCCAAGTCTTACGGTCCTCATCCTCCTCCTCCTCGCAGGGACCGTGTCCCTTCATGATAAACTCGGGAGCCCCTTGTCAAACATGAAAGCCCTCACTTGATATCATTAAAAGCAACACAAAACACATCAACTGATACATGGAGAACGAGCCACAACCGCATCTGTATTTCCAAGAATATTCAGACATTATTTTGCTCTTTTGCTAAACCTTCAGAGTTATTACCACCTTCACCATAGTAGGGGTGCGCATCACTAGGTTCCTAATGATTCGATTCTGATTCAGAGGGTTACGATCCGATTATAAACAAACCTCCTGCAATTAATAAATATTTTTCTCACTGAATGACAAGTACTTGCTATTTTTTAAACTAAATGTATTGCAACTAAATGCAATTTTTTTTTCTTCTTTCCCTCCTCTCTCTCCATATACTCGCTTTTAACCGAGTTGTAGGCGCCACATGGACTGGTTTTTCTGCCATCTTTTTGTTTTGCGTGTGCGTCGCCGTAAACTCTTCGGGCCGGTGTGGCGGTCACACTTTAGGTCTGCCTTTTTAGTTACACTATCAATATTATTAAAATAGCATTACATTCAGAACATTGGTTTTTGACATTTCTGCATCGATCCATAATCGGGAACATCCGCATCGCGATGCATCGAAGAATCGATATTTCTCCCTAAACCATAGATATTTTGTATGGAACTGTTTTGTTGAGATGTTTTAATAAGAAAGATGCTCTGAAAAAAACAACACAAAACACCAGTCATAAAGACACCGGTCATAAAGACACCAGATCAACTTTATTAATCCCATCAGGAAAATTCACTTGACAGACTACAGCTTAAAATAATTTACAGTAAAATTACAAAGTCCATTATTTGTTTACAAATGTACTCCCAAGAGTCAATAAATGTCTGTGGGTTTGGACTTCTCACTCATCACATAATCATTTGACAAAAACAGCATTGTAAAATAAAAATAAGGGGTCAATGAATTTGATTGTGATCCCATTTTTTTAATTCTCGAATTGATGTGCTATATGCGATAAACCGTCGCAGATCTTTGTTACTGTACCATTTCTCCGTAAATTTCTACAAACCAGCGCATGCCTATTTATTTTTTATTTAATGCTTTCACTAATGCACTTCTAAGCCGGTTTGCCAATAAATACTGAATGGTAAGAAGCAGCAACAGGAGCAAAGCAGCGGCGTCTCCAGACAAGGCCTGCTACGTGAGACTAAAGCAGCGCCATAATCAGATTTATAATGATTTGTATGGTTTTCAGCTCATTTCTTTTGTCAGCTTCAATTCAGCCACTTTGCGATAGTGATGCTGGTTTAGCCTCTCATGTCTCTTCTGATGTTGGCACAAAAATACACAAACAAATAGTAAACAAATACCATCCCCGTTGAAACTAATGAAATCACGGTTCAGACAATTGCACTTCCGTTAAGGCCCATTTATGCTCCCTTAAGTACGGAAACAGGTACATCCATTTCAAATATTGTCAAATGCAACTGCCTTTACATGTCCAAAGCGCTGGAATGAGCTCTGTCAATTAATCCACCAGAAGGCAGTGTATTAGGCAGAAATGGAGGAACAGGGTGTATAAAAAAAGAACCAGGGTGTGTAATATTCCAGCGGGCGTAAAAGCGACACGCGTCGTGGAATGCATTGTGAGATCCTGTTCATTACACAAACATTTTAACAGCTTAGAACATTTTTTCAAGTATGTACAAACAAGCAAAAATAGTTTGGAAAAAGAAAATTGAATAATGGTAAGAATTAAGTAAAAGGGCAAAATAGTAAAATTCTAGTGACTTTTCAGTGACTAGAATTACAAATGAAGTCGAAATTGATTTAAGATGGAGACAACTAGGTATAAAAGTTATATTAGTTAGATTACACATGGCACAGTATGGATGTCTCTGATTGGTCCATGTGATGCACTTTTCCACCAACAGAAACTTGGTGATATGTTTTCTGTCATGCAAGGACTTGCATGCTTGAAGGTGCTTCTCTGAATTAACATACTGGCCAAATACCACGATGAGTAGAGATTTTTGAGAGAACAAGAAAGTCAATAACATGGCGATGACAGAGGAGTTTTACTAATGTTGGTATTGAGAAGGGTAGATGTCGTAAATATGTCACCAACAAGTCACACAATTGCCCTTTGAAAAGTTCCACAATTTCTGAAAATTATTCTCTCCAAATCTCAACAATGCCCCCTACGGTTCCCGGTGGTACTGCTCTGTTTCCTCAGTTTGGGTTTGTATCCGCAAAGTCCCAGATGATGAACACAAATAAGCACATAATTAACCCAGAAGACAGACAGAACGCTCTGTCCGTGTACGTACTTAACTATTACTGCTGATGCAAAACTAGTTGGATTTGTATTACGACGACTTCACTGTTATGTTGACGATGCAGGACACTTAATTTGGACAAAACCTTTCATAATGACAAGCGTTTATTCCGCTGATATGAATAAATCAGTCTGCTTAAAGCTTCTACGTCAAACTGGACAAATCAGAAATCAACCCAACTCACCGCTCTCTCCATTACAGGCTGTAGGTGGTTGCCATATGCCAGCAGAGCAGACCGAGTATCAGCTCCCAGAGCCGCCACGAGCAGGGGAATCGGCGCAGGAGAGTCCTTTGTGTCCGACATCTGCACCGTACATGAGGGTGACAAGGGCTTCTTGCAGGGCCTGTGCAAGAGCCATTTAGACAAGGAGGAAGTGAAGCAAGTACACAACAACTGATTAATATTTACTGCGTGACATTTATTTGGCAACAAAAACGGCGACTGATGTGACACACTCTAAGAAAAAGTAAATTACTGCAGAGGGGAGATGTGAATATTCTCTGAGTGTGATCTGTTGGCAGGCCCAGGATGTCTAACACTCATTACAGGGTAAACAGACTTACTTTCCTTTTAACAGCAGGAGGAAAATGTTTTTTCTGGGTGCAGTAATTTCCCCCCACCGTTATTTGATACTACCATATGGAGACATATGAGTTACCTAGAGCAGTTTACAGTCTTTAGGGGGCTTACCCGTTTAAAAAGTGCTCAAACAGATGCAGCTGTCCATCTTTACAAACCACTGCCAGCCTCACTGCCTGTGAAAGTAATGGCCACACATTAACATCTGCATATGGGAAAATGGGCAACACGTCTATACACTCAACATAATTACACTGTATGAAGAAACATGCCGATTATGTCACCTGTTGTCTCGACAAATACGGATGTATGCAAATTCATCTGGTCACTTCCTACGATTAATACTAATGTCTAACTAATTTTATAAACCATCTGCAGTGGTGGAACTTGGCTCTTGCACATAATGGATGTCAAGTTCACAGGCCAGTTCAGCCATAGAGAGAGCAATGTGTATTTCAAGTAACCTAAAAACCCCAGTTATGAAATACTTTAGAGTTTGGTCATGGGAAAGAAGTTGTATGCATGCTAACTAACGACAAACCAGAATATAAACTAAAAATCCCACAATTATACATAGGTGCAAGTGTACTCTTTATATTATATAGATTTAGCCACAACACTTGTAAATATGTCAGTGCTAACAGCAATCTATTGTAGGCAATACACTGAATCATACTATATTCACCAACAGATATGTGAAATGAAGGATAGACAAAGCACAACTTGACTGGGGTATCTGTTCTATACTGATTTTTAATTTGTAAGCAAAAGTCTTTTAAAAGACATGTTTAAATAAACATATGTACCAGTATGTGTGACCATTGCTATACTATTTTGCCGTCTTTAGGAGAAAATGCATAAAAATAAATATTTGAATAGTCTGAACCTTTCAATACACAAATGTCATTTTGGTCAATTTTAAAACTAATGCACACACTTAAAGACCGAGACCTAATTTTACTTACTTCATTCTTTGAGGACCCTGAATAAATTGTCCTCTGTTGTAGCAGATGTTGTATTTATTTGTAATGAGCCGATATGCTGGTTACAGCTCCATGAACAAAGTCAAAGTAATGTCATTGATATTGGTTGATTAATCAGCTTTGTCACTATTATATCGGCCTTTGAAAAACCTTTATTAGTTGACCTCTACTGCCCAAAATCTTTTGGAAAACTTCTTAGATAAGATAATAGATCATTTAATCTAAGAGACTGGCTGCAGTTGTTCACTGGATTTAAGTATAAAAATGTAATCCTAGTGTAGTTTCATTCTTTTCTCTTCTGACCTCTTCCTTGCTGTTGGATGGAACAAGGTCAACATGCAGTGGCTCGTCTGTCAGCGTGAAGGACACCACTGAGTTTTTGTCCCGTCCATCTTCCCGTACTTGCCTACAAAGACACGAATCAAAATCGGTTCAGCATAACAAGCTAGCCTTATTAAATCAGAACGACAAACATTTGGAACGTAAAATGGAAAAAAAAAAAAAAACTGCATTAAGGAGGATGAGCTCTGGTCGTCATCTCACCAAACACTGAGCAATCGATCATGTTCTGCTCCAGACAGGAAGTAGAGGCCATTGCTGTCCGGAGGTCGTGTTGTGGCAAAGCACAGGGTCGTCACAGCTGTGGAGTGGCCTGTGAATTTCTGCAGAGACAGACAGCGTAACAGATGAGCCACTTCTGGCTTAAAGGTCATATTTAACTGCTTTATTAAAGCCATTGTTTCCATTCCATTGTGCTTAAAGATTCTTTGACAAAACCTAAGCATCTTCTACACATGAACTCTGGGCAAGATCTGGAGGTACTTTAACAAACTTGGCAAAGGAAAAGGAATTCCAGCCATATTAAAATTTGGTAAAAAAAGAAAAAAAAGATTGATAGAGGTTTAGGCATAGGGTGTAGAGAGCTATGAAACAACACATGAAAAACAAGGCTGCTGCAGATCATGTTCAATCAAGTGATCAAGTTATCCATGATGGGAATAGGCTTGTGTTCGATACTGAATCTTATCAGATGTATCATCAGCGTTAGTGAAGAAATGGAAAACACTGCAAAATCAAAACAGTCTACAGACAGCAGACATTTTGCAACGATAGCTCCAATAGCACTGTGTCTCGTTTTTTTTCCCCTTCTCAAACTGTGCACTCTGTTGGAACAGTCTGAACAATCTCCTGCCTCCGTTCACACATGAGCTCACCCAGGCAATGCCCAAACACTGTACATATGACAAGGCAGGGAAATGTCTGAGTCAAATCCCCCAGACATCAACATCTGGAAGTCAATTCAGATTTGAAAGGAACTTGATAAACTATTTAATTGGTGATTTTGGTTTGTTCATTAACCTTCAATTACATTACATACATCTCTTTATATTGTTTTATACATGCTGTATCATCTTCGACATATACATTTTTATTACTATTCTGATCTCTTATTCTTTTAACAGTTTAATTTTCCTCTGTATGTTCCTTTTATTTATATTTGCCTTTATCTATTAAACGTGCTTCATAAAAAAAAACTTTCCTTGCTTGACATCAACAGAGACTCACCCTGTAAACCTCCTTGGTGTCCAAATCCCACATCTTGATTGTACGTCCAGCCGAGAGAAGGAGTTTGCCATCAGGACTCACACACAAACTTGTCACAGGCGCACGATCCGCCTTCCAATTACTGAGACGGAAAAAGACAGTCAGTATGTCAGGGAAACATGTTATTCAAGGTGCACATGCTTGATCATTTCAGCAAAGGCACACACTTAAAGCAAACAGGCTGCGTGTTTATGGGCTTGTTCTCATTACTCATGAATCAGAAGCAAATGCTTTGCTTTCTGTCGTTGTCAGATTGGAAAAGCACTTCCGCCAATGAGCTCGTTGTCCCAGCATTTTTTTCAGATGCAATAGCTGTGTTCTGTCGAAGAGGATGGAACATAATAGCTACATTCAACTCCTTTTCACCAGTGGTGCACCAAGTTTACTCACAGCAGGAAATATACCAGTAGCTATCACCACCACAGTAGTTTTCAAGAGCACAAATGGACTCCTCAGAGCATCTAAGGAGGATTCATGACAACATTAACTCAGGGCTCTGTCTGTGGCCGGCTGACTGTGTTCCAGCATATGTCGACATATCAAGTCATTATCTTTGAAGCAGCTGCCAAGGACTTCGGTGCCTAAATGATCTGCATCAAGTATAAAACTGACAGACGTTGTAAAGGTGCCAGACAATAAGCAAAGAGAAGCACCAACATGTGCAGCATATGAATGAAAACAAATCCATTGTCATACCAATCTGAACTGACAGTACTGTGAACAGAGGTAGGTGGAATAACAGTGTAAACATTAGAGGATAATCTTATTTGTGCCCCATGATTTATCACCACTTAACATCCTAGCTTTATAGCTGACAAAAAGGAGAGTATTTTTATTCATTAGCAACAGTTTACAATAAGTTTTGGAATCCTTGACCGGCAGAAACTCTGAAGTAGACTAACCCACTGTACTTGAGTTGTTGATGAATAAAGCTGCAAGCAACATATTGTTAGTTGTTAACGTGAACAAGGGCCTCTCCTCTCCTCCAAAACACAACTCTATGACAAGACTCATTAATAACATAAAAACAATTTAAACCTCTGACTGACTGCACTGTGTTACCATTAAAGCAGTGAGTTCAAGTGATAAAGGGGCACCGATTTAGTTCTCAGCACACTCCTAAGTAAGGCGCAATTCATTTCATCAACTTCAAGGCCATTAAACTAATACAAACTCTGAATCTGCAGTTTGAACATATTGTTAAAGGAACCTACAGTATTTGTCTCAAGGTTGAAATGAAGTTAAGAGCAGGAAGAAAAATGCAGACTGTGAGCATCATTTTCATGAACATCATTAAAGAGCATGTCTTTACAGTCTGCTATAAAAAGGACACTATACGGATTTTACATTTTAAAACATACAACTATAGAAGATTGTAGGTACTGACCTTCGTTTCTTGCCTGTCTGCAGGTCCCACTCTACAATGTGTGTATCATCTGAACCACTGTATAATAAACTGTCCTCAGGGTGCCACTGGACACAGTTTACTCCTCCACTATGGCCCCCATCCTGACAGCAAAAGAAATCCACATTGGTCAGATGGTGATTATATTTAACAGTAAATTACTGCTTGTGTAGTTGGGATAATGCATAGTATGCCCATACATAATTAGGAAAATAATGTGAAATGTTCATATTCTTCCAGTAATGTATATATAAACATATAAATCAACCACAAAGTCAGGGTATACAACATAGTTAACTCACCAGAGTACAGTGCAGTGCTCCCTTTACGGTACTATAGATGAGTACAGTGCCTGCTGCTGTGCCCATTGCCAGCAGGTCAGCCTTCTCCTCCACCTGTCCTGCCTCTGATTTCCTCTTCTTCCTCTGCGGCCCCTCCTGAAGCACAGGGCATTTGTACTGTTCATCAAACTGAAAGCTGTAATACTAACGCATTTTAAAAGGCTTATTATCTCCAAAGCTTGATCTGTGCACCAGTCTACTACTACCTGCTGGGTTGAGATTGTACACCAGCAATGGCAGCCAGTGACTGTAACAGACGACCATTGGTTAATGTTGCAAAACTTGTTCAGCGTACTTTAAGTACTGGGAAAGTGGCTAAAACCATTACAAAGCCAGTAAGGTGTATTAACCAGTGATTATTATTAGTTTGGCAATTCTAGACAAGTAATTTCAGTTCACTCATGTAAAATTCTAGAGCAAGATTACATCGGAGTAAAGTTACTGAATCTTTCAACTTGAAAGTGTCATGGTGGCACGCGACTCCAGAGCTTTGCTGAGCTAACGCTAACAGAAATACTGCGTTTATTTGCCCTGTTAACCCTCAAAAACAATAACAGGTCCTTAGTCGTGTGAGTGTTCATGGTGTTAAGGTTATTCGTATATAATTAATCACTAGATACTGTTTCACAATTGTGTTTCTAATATGTAGGATTGCCATGTGGGACAAACATGTGCGTTCTGCGCAGCTGTTGCGAGCTAACTTAGCAAAGAGCTAAAGTGTCTGCCGCGTTCAACGAGCCCCTGTCTACTGGCGTATACACTGACAAATAACCAGCTATAACACACGTATTATACTTCGGTAACTTTAAAACTGAAACTTATATTCCTCCCAACTGTGCACTTATACCCTAGAGTTTGTTCAGGCCTCGCTAGCTAACGATGCTAACAGTAGAGCAGCCTCACTTACCTTGACTGTCCGGCATGGTCCCCAGGCTATGCAGATACAAGTCGCACTCAAATGGGCTGAAGGCACGTATTCTTGGTGAAGTGTTTTGCTATCTGTGTTCCATATGCGAAGTCTGCCATCCTGGGCACACAATGCTAAGTACTGTCGTGATTTTGGTGAAAAAACACAGGGTAGCTGCAACGAAGCCCTACTACCATCGGTCGCCATTTCTGAAGGGATGCTTGCGTCTGCGTGCGTGCGTGGTTTACACAAACCACGTGTAGCCCGCTGCAGACATGCGTGTTAACGCGCCAGGTTCGCCCCTCCCACTGCTGCCCCGGACAACAAGAATGTTTGCTACAGTTAAAATATATTTCAAATAATATTTAGATCGAATAAAGAAAATAAGCATAGCACTCACTTTTTAAATTTCGTATTCAATTCGTTAGACATGTCTGTGGGTTGTAGTTAGCAATATCTATGGCTGTTTTCTATATTATAAACGGCCTTTATAACTTTAACGCAGTAATATCAAAAGTGTCTTCACCACATATATTTCATATTCCGATGATAAAATTAGGGCATTTTATCATGAAAGGAAATCTAAATGAATAAGAACGCCTTTTAGGTTTCTATTTGCAGGAACTTATTTTTATTGTCTCATGAATCTTATATAACCTATATATACACAACAAATACATTAAACTATCATACTGAAAATGTAACAAAATAAATATGTTAGAAGTATTACACACACACTACAGTCAACATAAAGTGAAAGAATATGCCATATGAAAAGTAGTATTTTTTATATTTACAGACATTTCTGTTTATTTTGATCTACCACTTAATTTGACTATTTATGGACCCAAACAGCGCATGAGCGTGAGATAAGAAAGAGCAAATGGGTAGTGACGTCCAGTGCATCCATGGTCATAGTCTTGAGGGGTTTGCTGTTATCTCGTGCATATTTGTCATTCTTGCTCTGAATCTACATAATGTGGACTGAAATTACAGCAGTGTTCATACAGGGTATACACACCCATATGTACACACGTACTAGGGTTTGCGGTGAAGGATAACTTTAAAATGTCGCCCTCTGCTGTTAGATTTGGATTAGTACATCTGTCGCTTAGTTATGACGTTGTTGACGCGTGCTTTTTCAGCATGGTGACCTCCTCCTGGTAAACACAGCCAGGTACGGAAGGAGAGGTGCAGTAAGTGAGCATTCAATAAGGTTTAATGCTGTAATGATTTTGATTTTGTGAATTTCGTAGGTTTTCGTATTGTATATAATGACAGATGTTTTTTTTTCTCTTTGTAGGTGTTTATTTGTTCCGAGGGCAGTTCATGAATAGATAGACACTGTCATATTTTTATATGCATACACTGTTATTGTGTATAATCTATAGTAATGGCTGCACATAGGACATTTGGAGGTCTTCTGCTTATGCACAGACTTATGCAATTTTGCACATCTAACTCAGGACATCATAGACACATGAACTTACTTAGAAAAGCCATTGACAGGAAGAGCGAGCTAAGATTGTTCTCCACTGGTTCTATGAAATGTAATGATGATTATGATGGAAACAAGTCAGACTCTTCACCCGTAGACACCAGGGTGACCCCTAGACACACACTGCTGTCCAGGAGGAGGAGACCACTGTCCCCTCTAGAGCGGATCAGCAGCCTCCTGCCCCAGGAGACCCTGAGCCTGGAGGTGGAGCAACTGAGAGAGCAGGACCAGCATCGACCTGAAGAAAACACGGCTGACCAAAAGCAGCTGGGACCATCTGAATGTACAGACGCACAATCCGCTGAAGAGGAGAGTGGGCGTCCGGAGATCCACACAGGAGACGAGGCAAAGTCTAAAGAGGAGGATTCGGTGACACATCATACAGTAGATGCGGCAGTGGACGGGTCCAGACATGAGCAGAGGGTGTCCACTCTTCCTGGGGAGACCTTGCTAGTCTTTGGGGAGCTGCTTATCGCTGAACATCATAAAAAAGGGAAGGCAGAATTCACAAAGATGTTTCAGCTTCAGATCGGGACACGTCTTCACAGCAGCTGGGGCATTATCCTGCATGACGACATGGTAGGACAGCCTGCAGGACGCTTCATGAAGACGAGCAGGGGCGTCCCCATCCTTATACGGCGTCCCAGTCTGGAGGATTATGTGCTGTTTATGAAAAGGGGTCCTGCCATCGCTTACCCCAAGGTACTGTTTATTTTTTATATTCCAAAATGGGTCTCAGAGATCCTCTTGTGTTCCTGTTAAAAGCATTGTGTTTTCTTGTTTTCTCTTCTTGTCACAGGATGCAGGGATGATGCTGCTGATGATGGACGTCACAGAGGGAGACTGTGTGCTGGAGTCAGGCTCAGGGTCAGGGGCCATGTCACTGTTTCTGTCCAGAGCAGGTCTGCAGCAGATGGTCACATGATCTCACTTACATTTAACCCTTGGGAAACATTTTTGTCATGTTTCTATGTTGATTTCATTATCGTTATGGCTGTGTTAAAGCTTATATGGCAGGAGTGTTTCTTTTTAGATATATTTATTGAATCTAATGTTAGTTACTCTTACAGGTCTGTTATGTGCTACATACACTTTCTGCACCCCCAGGGGACCTTTGTACCAAAAAATTAAATCATAAAAAACTTCTGTGAAATCCACATGTATTAATATTTTTTTCTGCAGCTCTGCCCAAAAATACCTAATGTCCAATCATTTTAAGGATATTAACCCTTTATATGTCAGTTTGAATGCATGATGCCACTTGTTTTATTAAAAGAACAACACAAAATATATTTCTGTATAATGCATGGTGGAGGGATGCGGCATTTTTTTACTGTATATCAGTCTTGGATATGTCAGTGATTATCAATAACATTGATTTAATTTCAATTATTTTGTTAATAATGATTTTCCAGCACAATTATTAATTATAACCAAAGCAGCAAAATCATTGTAAGTGTAACTGATACCAATTTGATGTTTGTTAATTATGACTTTGACACATTTGGTACTATAAACACAATTTAGTGTGATTCTTATTTCTCCAGGTCACTTAAATTTTCTAATTATTCTCAATTTAGATAAAGCGTCAGAAAAATTTCATGCAGGATGTTAAAATAAAGGCGACGTGAAACAACACAGGTCAAATAAATGGAAAAGTAGTAGTAGTCAGCTGATGAAATGTGATCCTGGACCTGGTCTGGGCTGACGCTCCACATTGTATGTTCTTTATATTGTACTTTTTGCAGTTGGCTCCAGTGGTCGTGTGGTGAGCGTGGAGGTCAGGGAGGACCACCACAGGAGAGCCCTGAAGAACTACCAGCGCTGGCGGACGTCATGGGCACTGCGACGGGGGCAGGAGTGGCCCGATAACGTTGAGTTTGTCCACGCTGACCTCTGCGCCGCCTCCTCTCTCATCGCTGGTCAAGGATTCCATGCAGTCAGTGTCAGGGTTTATCAGAGGCACCAAAGTGTACAAAGTCAGTTAAAACCAGTGAGGACATCTGTCTGGTGTGTGTCTGTCACAGGTTGCCCTTGACCTGATCCACCCCCACCTTGTTTTACCCACTGTGATTCCACATCTGCACCCCGGAGCTGTGTGCGCCGTCTACCTCGCCAAGTGTGTATCTCTACCCGACACGAACGGCGGTAAATCACAAGTGTTGTCCTCTGTTGTTGTGTTAATTTCCTCTGTCTCGCTCCATAACTCAGTGTAACACAGGTCATTGACTTGCTGGAAGGGCTTCGGTGTCTACCCCTCCCACTGCTGTGCGAGCGCATCGTGGAGGTTCCGCTCCGTAAGTGGATGGTGGGCCCCGCCATCCAAAAAGACGGACAGTACTGCATCAGGAAAGCTCCAGTCATGGATGACGACCGGCGGGAGAGTGATGCTTCAGATGGAGACGTTAAAGGTGACAATAAATCTGTGTGTGTGTGTGTGTGTGTGTGTGT
>JAPQRQ010056461.1:0-17482 GCA_037367365.1 Apogon talboti | reverse complement strand
CGGCGGGAGAGTGATGCTTCAGATGGAGACGTTAAAGGTGACAATAAATCTGTGTGTGTGTGTGTGTGTGTGTGTGTTTATGTGCCCCTGTGGTCCAAGTCGCTGACCTCACTGCTCTGTCTCATGCCACAGAGGAACACCCTGCTTTTGGAAGTGTTCCTTATATAGCCAGACCTCACCCTGAACAAATGAGCCACACAGGTCAGATATATTAAATATCCCTCCATCAGCTTTGACAGTTTTCACTCTGCTTATCACATACACTGATTATGTACCCTTTCATTTTCAGCTTTCTTGGTAAAACTGAGGAAGTGTGCGTAGTTGCTGCTCTGCCTGAGGAACGGACACATGGTTTTCTTGTGCTCCACGTGACAAGAATTTAATAAAATATCTCACTTTTGTACTTTGAAGTGCATTTTTTCTTTACCATAAATTGAGTCATGTCATGTTTTAAGGCTAACAAAAAGAAGTACACCATTTACACTTTTCTGATTTCACCATAACTTCCCAAATGTGTTAAACTGTGAACACTGACATGTTCACGCATAAAGACTGAAGAGATTGGTGTGCTCGTTACCACTGTTCTCAGATCTGTTGTTATGTGGAATAGCAGATTTGCGTGTGGACTCTATTGAACTCAGTGCCTTTAATGGCTTTTAGAGTTACAGTGAAACAGTGTGTACTCCTTTTTCTAATTTAGTGCTCATTAAAGTGAAGTGTAGGCAAAAGGTTAATAAATGATCTCAGACAGACAAATGACCAGGCTTTTATTCAGAACTCAACAGGCAACACTGGGCCATTAAACAGGCACGTTGGCAACAGCACTATAAACACACCCAGCTGAATCCCAGTGTGTGATTTTAATCTTCATTTAATTTAATTAGACGACTCTTTAATGATATTTTTTAAAACATCAGTGAAGAAACAGTATATACCAGAAGTGCTTACATAAATAAAATAAATAGATACAACTCTGTGGAATATATTGAATAAATACTTCTCCTTCACATGTAAACAAACTGCCAACTGATGCACAACATTGCTATACATCTATCGCTGTCATCGCTACAGCTATTCTAGTCACTTAAATGACTCAACTGGCTCTGATCAGTACCATATTTGCTTTAAAGGAAGTAAACACAAAATACTGAATTTACACTTGTGAGTCAGCCTTTTATGTGTGTGTTTTTTTTTTAAGCACACAGGGGAGATGTAAATACACAGAAGTGCTCCATCGGTGTAAAGAGGAAAGCTGCTGAGATGATGTGATGCTCTATTCCTCGCTGATCCAGTCCATGGAGCGGTCGTATGTGGAAGTGTGAGATGACTCATCCCCTAACAAAGAAGGAGGATGAAAAAGTATCTTAATGTCAGTGGGACGTTTTGATCAGTCAAGCTACTTAAGAGTTAAATCACATGGTTTCACATAGGTTTTTTTTTCCTAGCTGAGTTTCTAAGCCTCATGCATTGCACTTTCACACAGTACTTACATTAAATATATGGAATTTTCCGTCTAAACCTCCTCATCTCTTTCGCCTTAAAGCTAATGTGCTACGTACCGGAAAGTTTATAGTGCCAGAGTCTATGAAGCACTGTGGGAAAGCAGATAAAAGGGAAGTTGGGGAGTGATACAGGAGTCTAAATCCTCTCTACAGCAGGCACACTAATGTAATTCCATCAGGAAGTCTCTAAGCAGACACTGGGTAAGATAACTTTGAAAAGAAACATCAGAAATTTTATATGATTTTATTCAAAGCCATTATCAGCATGCAAAATAAATCCTATTTGTAAATCATGGCAGTGTAACTCTCTAACCCCAACAGTCTGGATCACACCTAAGCACAATCAGATACAACTAAGATATGAGATGAAAAGAAAGAGACAAACAGAATTAAATCACAGTATGTCAAGCCTTTCATCTGACCAGTTCAGAACATATGTGGATCAGTGCTACGTACTGGGAACAGCCTCTGAACAGCAGCAGGGGGAACGCTGCTCCTTGTTTCTAGAATTCTTCACTTTCCTGAGAGTGGTAGTGGTCCTGGGCGGGGTGACCTCTAGACTCTGTGGGACAGTGAATGGAGGTGAACACGTGGGGTCGAATGTTTGGGCAGAGGAGCCTCTGAAGGGCGACGAGGAGCCAGGAGCCCGGTCTACCTCGGTCTCTTGGGTACAGAAGGCACAGTAGACAGGAGAGGCTGATGGTCCGCGGGGTGTGAGGGTGTGGTCTTGGTGTCCGTACCGCCGGTGGGCGCCGCTGTGGTGTTCTGACCGCTCTCTCTGCCACACAAAGTGAGACGGCAGAATCGCCATCACCTGATCAGTAGATGCAGAGAGAAAAAAAACAGAGGCTCAGTGACAGAAAGAGAATGAACTTTCCATTTAACATCAAAGTAAAAAACACTACACAGCAAAATACAAGACCCTGAGAATGTCTGTTCATTAGCGTCCTCTGGCTATTATATTTGATTGTACCTTTTCGCAACAGAGCCTGCTGACAGCAGCTCTGTACTTGATGCGAGCCCACAGCTTGTCTCGCTGGTTGAGGAAGCGAGGAAAGTGTTTCCTCCAGTTCTTGCCCAGAGCCCATGGAAAAATCTCATACTTGTACTGCTCCTCATCCTCCTCCATGGTATTGGCAAGATACCTGCAGACGGGGCACAAGAACCAATTTCCTTTTACAACATGCTAAAGGACATCAATACAACAATAGGGGATTTTAAAAAAAAAAACATTAACTTTGAACTCACAATGCCATGAAAAAGTTTTTTCTGGTGTATTCAACAAGAGTGAAGTGGGCTCTTTTGAAGTACACAAAGGTCATAGCAAGGAGGTACTGATGAATTAGAGGAGAAATGGCAGTGTCACTGTCAGTAAGTTCACTGAAGGTACCATAAAGCATGCACATGAAGATGCTGTCACTTCAAGTTAAACGACTACCTTACCTTGTCTGTTATTTTATAGCAACAGTCCATCCACAGGAAGTCTTGGATCAAGTCATCATCTGTAAAAACACATTTCCTTATTAAGTGAATCTATATTGAAAGTTTCCATCTTTAACAAAAAATTAAAATGCATAACATTTTACCAATGCTATGCATTTACCAAAAAGTTTGAAGAATGATGCCATTTCCTGCCGCTGGATGACAATAGTTGGGCTCATGGGCATTTTAGAATAATACATCTCCTGATGCTTTGTGGGCTTACTCTTCCTTGGTGGACCCTGAGCCTCCTGGCCATTGGCTCTTTTAAGTTCAAAAACTCTTTTGACTTGGTGGGAGCGGGTGCTGCTGGGTTTGACTCGGAGAGTCATGGAAGGGGGAGTCTGGCACCACTTGAGTGTATGCTTCATCATGCCTCAGTTTGACTCATCCACAGTGACAGGTCTCTGGTGTGTTCTCCTAGCAAAGGAAAGGAAGAAAAATAAAGAATGTATGTAAAATGCCTATGAAATGTTATACACCACAGTTGACATTTAAGACCATACTCAACATCCAAGTACAAACTGCAAAATTGTAATTTTGGAAATAAATGATTTTACAGTCCAAAAAATACCAGAAGCGTATTCAGATTGTGCTATGCTGAAAAATAATTGTCACAAATCTTTAGCTTGACTGCATGCCAATGCCACAAAAAACACTCTAACCCCTGTATTGCTTGTAGGATAAATATATTTGTATAAATATTGAATTTATTTTATTTTTGACAGAAGGGGCCATTAATCTGGGGCCACATTTTTTTCCATGCCTGGAATGACTAAAATGATTCTGAGTACTTTTTCACAATGCACAAAAATCATGTCATTCATATATAATGATTTCTCACTTTTATTTACTTACTTTTTTCTTGCAAAGAGATTAAAAAGGTGGTTAACTCGTGAAAAATACTATTTTCTAACTTCACACTCTGCAGATTGTTGTCATTTGTAACCGTTACTGCAACATTATGCCAATGAGGTGCCACTCTATCATAAAATATATTTTACAGATAGAAAGGTGGGTGTTAAACTGTATTTTATGGAGCCAAAACAGTTTCTTACCACATTAAAAATGGCTGTCTCTTTACACCACAGGGAGTAAAATCTGTGATCACAGCATCTTTGTCATATATTAAGTGATGTTATTAACCTAAGTGCAATTCTTGCTGAAGTAAGTAATACCATATTTTTTGGGGACTGCCGTTTTCATCAACCACATACTTATTATGCTTCCTAAAATATGTTGCAACACACATGATCAACGTAGTACCACCTGTGCTTCATTTTTTAACAAAGAAGATCCTCTTCCTGTAAGATTAAAACACATTTCTACGCCTGCCTCCAACTTGTGTCAAATGCTAACTACATATATATTTATATCAAAGCTAACTAAACTACATATAGGTTATGTATGTGACAAGCATGTCTTTACATTAACTGACTGTATCAACACTGAGACACACCGTAGCAAATGAGGTGAAAACTAATTAAACAGGTTTTTAATTTTTAGTTAAAGTTTAATTTTAAGTCAAACATAGTGAGACACCAAGCAAACGTTAGCAAGAAACCGACCTAAAGTTCACAGGTGTCAACATAAGCACAGAACACCTGTAGCATTAACAGCACACTTACACTGGACTCCTAAAGGGACAAACGGCTGTTTTCTTTACGAAAAGAATCGAAAAGGAAATAGTTCACGGCTGAAATAGCACTAAAATGGAAATAATTAGACTGAATTGCAGATAGTAGACTGACCACAGGTGACGGACGACAGCACGCGCTTCAGTATATCAGCGCCAATAAACCGGCTGTGGCACGCGAGGGCGCGCATGCGTAATGCGACAGTTTTAGTGACGGGACGTTCGGCTCTTTCAGCACAGCTGCCACAGAAGAGCCGGCTCTTTCGACTCCGAAACGGCTCTTAATTTAGTGTCATTTGTAGCCTCGTATTATAGCCTAAGTTGGCAAATATGAATGGTTTGTGTATTGATGAACTCTGTTGCATTCAGTGTTTTAATGAGAAGCCTGATAATTGGCTTATTGTGTCCATTTGTTCTGTTACAAAATGATTCTTTCTTTTGTTTATTCTGATCAAACTTTTAATTGCATAATTAAAGAAATATAAAACAAACAAACAGTGCAAACAAATCCACAGAACAGACTGGGTGGCGTGTGCGTGGGATTTAAGGCTTTGACAAAACTTTTAAAACCTTTGTCCTCCACAATGGAAAAGGCCTGGAAATCACTGACAGTCATTTTAGTTGACTCCTCATCAATGCTGTGCTATTTTTCTGGGATCATCTGTTTTGGTCTAAACTGAGCGATTTTGGTTTGACTCACAGTACCAGGGGTTAGACTTGTATTTGTGGGGACGGCCGTAGATGCTGTGGCGGTTGTTGGTTTGACTTTGAGCCAGCTTGGCCTCTCTCCTCCAACTGCACTATGGGATGGACTGTTCTGATGTCTGTTTGTGGAGGAACCTGCTTTACATATTATTTTCATTTTACAGTGAAGGCACTCTGCTCTGCTATTCCCATTGTCTTTAAACTGCAGACACATGCTGCTTCGTTTACAGATGTTGCTCATATTTACATGTTTTCATGACACCCATGCTGCACAATTAACCCATAAGGACCCAGTGTTACTTTTGTGGCAGTTCCCAAATGAATTTTTTTTCTATATTTAACTTTCCTTAAGTGACTTATCACCATTTATTGTAATATTATCTTTTGTATTTTGTGTTTTTTCCAGTAACAATCATGTATTTTCCTATACTTAATTTACTGATCATGTAGATGTTCATAACAGCTTAGAATAATGTTAAGGGTTATTATATCAAAAACAGAAGGAAAAAGTGGCTTTTAAAACAAGTGGTTTTAAAATAAATCTGACACATTTCAACTAAATAAAAAAGGATATAAAATAAACATAAAAAAACCAAAACAAAACAAAACAAAGAAAACACACATGATGTGATGTGAGGTCATTATATGTCACTGGGACTTAAATAAAGGTCCTCTTTAATTTACCAGGACAGAAGCAGTAGAGGAGTAGCACAGATCAAACCTAGACCTGTAAAGGACACAGCGATTCTATACCAACACAGATACAACTTGTTGCTGTAATGTGACAAATACAAATGGAAGTTTCAGGTGGTTTTTTTTCCTCTGGAACAAAAACACAGACCCAAGAGCAGCTGCAGAAAAGGAGTTTTCTGAAGAAATGAATCAATGTACCCTGGATTAAATAGTGTGTACCACACATTAAAATCACATTGTCCAAGCTGCTGATACAGGCATGTATGAGTACCATGATGATACAAATACATGAAGGGGAGGCTCATTCCATGGAGGAAACTAAAGGTGGAACAGAAATAAAGAAAGAAACGACATATTTTTGGAGCTGAGGCCTTTAAGCTTTGGTATAAACACAATGAAGGCCCATTCATAATTGCTTTACGTACGTAAATAGGTACGTCCATTTTAAACGGTGTCAAGCGTCACTGCCTTTATACACAGATGCGGCTATTGCGTCTTAATAAGCGTTTGTCAATCAATCCACCAGAGGGCGCTATTCTTAATTAACATACTGGCTAAATAGCACGAAGAAGAGTAAAGTTTTTTGAGTAGAAGAAGAAGAAGAAGAAGAAAGTCAACAATAACAAACATGGCGACGCCAGACTAGGTATTACTAACGTGGATACTAAAGGTGATATTGAGAAGGGTAGTTGTCATAAATATGTCCGTAGTTTTTTTTCACTAACTCACACAGGCGCTCTTTGGCAAGTTCCACCATTTCTGGAAATTATTCTCTTCAAATCTCAACACTGCCTCCTCGATTCCCGGTGGTACTGCTCCGTATTCTCAACTGGGGTTCACATCTGCAAACTCTCAGGGAACTGACAGAAATACGGACGTAATGAACGCACAGGACGGACAGAACGCTCCGCGCATGCGTCTTTAACGTAGAGCATGAATGGGCTTTAATTACAGCTACTTGAGCCAATTAGCCGGATAGCTGTCACACCAGATAATTCAATACATATTAATGCATATTAATTAAATTAGCCTATGTAGCTACGTTAAGTCAGTTAGTAAAATTCATGGATGTCAAACTCATTTTAGTCCAGGGGCCAGTAAAATAATATAATAACCTATAAATAATAACCAAATAATGCAAAAAAAAGGTTAAATTACACTAAACTGTAAAGTATAACATATTGTTTCAACTTAAAAATATGAGTGAAAGGGCTGCCTTAAATTTTTCACCAAGTGAAAAAAACACAAAGCATTCTGTGAACATATATCATGTTGTCTTAGTGAAATATCCATCATTGTGTGTAGGCTATCTACTGTATATTGTTTTTTTTGAACACTGATTTATTAATTTGTTGAACTCTTAGGACAGTTGTTTGAACTTAAGAATTTGTTGAAGCTGAATTAAAAATCTTCACTGGTGTAGAGGCAAGTTTTCTAGTTAAGATGATTTAGATCTGTCATTTGACTTCAACCATTCCCACCTCCACACACCCTGACACTGAAACAGCCCCACTGATATCTGAAGAAGGTGATTTTTTTTCTTTATGTCAAAAATATGTGTAACTGGAATGGAATATGTATTATTGTGCGCACTATTTATTTTATAATAATACATCTCTATTATTATTTTATTTCATATAATGATCCATAGGAAAAACAAATACAACCTACATTACTCATTGAATGCTGGACAGTTTTAGTCATGATGTTATTTTCAGCTCTATTAGGGATATATTATCAAGTGTATCACTGCATTCTACAGAATCATGACCATGTGTAGGTGACACTGTTATGCCAGGGAGAAGTGTGGAAGTGGAGGAGAATTGAAGGACTGCACCACTAGCAGCAGTACAGATGATGAGGACGAAGCATATGAGAGAGGAGAAAAAGGCAATGTGAAATTTACTCCCATCTAAAGAGTAAAATTAGATTGTATTTGTATATCAATGTGAAACGAAATCTAATAATGTTACTATTAAAAATATTAAAATGCAAAAGATGGCTTGCACCTTTCTTATCACCCTTACATGAAATCCTGAAGTCTATTGTAAGTATAATATGGATCCATGCCTGCCCTGTACAGTGTTATATTTTTAGCAGTTGAATGGTTTGCAACATTCAAGTGGTGAGACCCAAGTGTCATTTTTTTCACAGTGCCCCAACACATTTTAATTCAGGTCTTGTGCTAATGTTGTAAAAGCAGTCATAAAATAAATCTGCATAAGAGAAAATCTGTTATATTTTATCTGTACAATTAGAGTGCATTATAATGTAGGACTACAACAAATAGCAGAATTACAAATAACAGCGAAAATGGCATAAAAATATGTAGGACATGTTCACTAAGTGAAAAAACTTCAAAAAATAGAGTAAATACTTAAATTTTCCTTTACCTCAGGTTTGCTGTACAATTGCCACTATAAACTGTTATTTTAAAGAGGAGCAGATACAGATAAAGTTTACTGATAATCAGCTCAATAAAATAAATGGAAAGAAAGAATGAATCATTAGACTGAGGTCTGGTAGAGTCTGATGGCTGTGGGCATGAAGGATCTTCTATACCTCTCAGTCCTGCATCTTAATGATGCAACTGCTCCTCTGGTTTGTCAGAATAAGATGAAGAGGATGATCTGGATTTTCCAAGATGTCTTCTCCCTTCCTCAGAGTGTATCTCTCCACCATAGTGCAGTGGCAGTTTCTCTCCAAAAACAGAACTAGCTTTTTTTCGCCAGTTTGAGCAGCTATTTTGCATCCATTTGTCTGATACTGCTTCCCCAGCAGCATAGAATATTACAGTGGCGACAATCCACTGGTAAAACGTGCATCATTTTAGGGCAGGTTACCAAAAAGGATAAATGATCCTTTATTTATTTATTTATTTATTCTAAAGATTGCCAACATTTTTTTTCTTATTTCCATTTCAACTGTAATGGTTGGCAACTAGCCTACTCTAGAGAGGCAGAGGCAGGAAGGGAGTTATTCTAAAGGTTGGCTTACTGAACTCATGCTGGATTTAGCAGCAGTTTCAAGATCAGCAAATCACCAAAAATACCTTGCCAAGTTTGTTGCCTGATATTGAAGTTCATGTCCATGAGAAAAAGATGTGATCAGTATTTTTATAACATTGAACTGTCAGCATTTATAGGATTTATATTGGAAAATAAAACATGTTTGTAGTATTATTGATATTGATGAATACTACTGGTGCATGTTTTAAATGCGACTGAACGTGACACACTTTCACTTTCATTTTTATATGTTTATTTTTGCCTTTTTTCTATAAAAAAGACAAAATGGCTAAATAAAGAGATATTGTTGTGCTGCTATAAAAAGCTACCTGAGGCCAGGCCTCATTACCCAAAGGAGCTTATGGTCTTACAAGTAGGTGAGTTTTATATGCCTTAACGTGGCATATGTGCATGCTGAGGAGTTCACTGAAAGCCTCACTAATCCTATCAGCTCATCAGCTCCTTGTCCTCTGTAAGGTACATTGGGAAGAATGTTTTTCACACGACGCTATGAGAATATTTTTTAAACAAGACAGTTGATTTGTGGATTTACTTTACCTCTACATGACCTCTGAAGATTTCTAAAATGGATTTATCACCGTGTTTTTTCAACAGCGTCCCCGGGAAAAGTGATCTTATCAGGCACAGCAATCTCAGCCATCTGAACATGAGAGCTACAGCAGGTGGCTAAGGACCTTGCCTCTTTGTTTAGCATCATTCTGTGCACTTTCTCCACTGCTGTGTTATCGTTACTAAAAGGACATAAAAATCATCTTGTTCAAAACATCGGAAATGGGCTGCTCACCATCCAAAGGTAACAATTTTGGGACTTTGGGTCCTTTAAGGAAGGGTCGAATGCTACCTCCGGCACCTCATGAAAGCCAGAGAGACTGTCAGCTTGAAAGTGGACAGAACTGTAACTTGACTGAAGCTACTGATGGAGATACAAAGGACAGGAAATCAACTGGACAGGCCCAGTTATCGCAGAAAGAGGTACTTTTGACCCCACAAAAAAAGAGATCTGTGACCGAGCTAGCCCCCGAAGCAGTAAACATGGACAGATTAGAGAGTCAGGGTAAAGATGGCAACGCCTTGTTACTGCGAAAGGAGAAGCAAGAAGTGATAAACAAAAAGAGTGCTAAAAAGACAAAGAAAAATGCAAGAGGTGTGAAGACAGTAAAAAAGAAAGAAAAGGACAAAGACAAATTCAGTACAGATCAAAAAGTGGATTTCCCAGAAACTCTGGTAAAAGCTCACCAAGCTGCTTATGCCTTTTTGAATCCTAGCATAAATAAATATGATACTTTACTTGGACTTTTGGAACAAGCAACCCAAACTCAGGTTTCTGTGCAGCCTATGGTTGCTTTTATGGCTTTACGTTATGAGGAAATAATTCAGGGACTTGAAGAAATGGCATATGAGGGGGAAAAAGTATTAAAAGAAAATGGGGAGCATCTTGCATGGTCGAGCCAAATGAAAAACCTCTCATCTTCTCCACCTCTGAAGTCTGGCTCTGTTAATGCTGAACCCCCACCGGATTTGTTGCAGCAGCTGCTTCAGTACACCACACAGAGAATGCGGAATGTGTGCCAGACAGTTGGTGGACTTGGGGATTCTGCTTTGGAGGAGGCGGTGGAGTATTTTGCTTCTGTCTCAGAGCTTTTAGAGGAGAAACTAAGAGTCAAACGTGCAGCCGAGACACGGCTATTGCATCTTTTGTCTCGCATTGAAATGGCCTCTCTACGCAAGCCTGGACCAGAGGACTCTGCTCTCTTTAGCGAGGACAGTGGTATTGGGGCTGAGAGTGAATCTCTCGCTGGATCTGATAGACAGCGCAGACGAAAGAGTTGTGAGTCCACCGGGACAAACAGAACCACTCCTGTCAGCCCTATGGGATATAACTCTATTAACATTAGGCAAGGAGCCTCACGGCAAACATTTGCAAGTCAAATAAGTCCAAGTGTTTCCCTCACATCACTCAACTCAGTAGGTTCTACATGTACCATACTGGCTAATGAACAAAGAGACTCATTGCTGGGATCCGTCTCCTGGGAGGGGGATGATGATGATGATGAAGTAGAAGGACGCATGGGAGATACACAAATAGGTTTTAGACAGCGATCAAACTCGTCACCCGTGGCCAGTGGACGACCACGTCGACTTCCCCCAAAGCGCATAGAAAATCCTAAAAATGTAGAAATGACTCTGAAAATGAAAAATGCTATAAGTGGTAGAATACAGTTTGTTGCATCACCTCACGCTGGTGCCAAAACAAGGATAGAGGGCAGCCCTAAAACTAATAGACGTCAGTGGTCAGATGATACAGAGCAATCTCCAAAGCGACCTCAAACGGCTGCACCTACTCAGAGGGCAGTGGTGAAAAAGACCCCAGTAGCCAAGCAACGCCGGTCTCAGTCAGCAGAATCACTGCGGAGCAGAGGTGAAGATGCCACACTCCTTGAACTGGAAAGGACCCAAAAAGATTTAAGTCAGAAGTTGCAAAGAATGGCTAAAAGTAAGACAGTAGGGAATAGTAAGACTGCTCCATCTAAGCAAACTCCAAGAACCTCACCAATGCAATCTCCAGCACGTAATCGCAAAAATCCCCCTGTAGAGAAGAATGTTCAAATACCTAAAGATAAAACAGGCCTTACAAAAAGCAACAACAAAAAACAAGAGGTAACAAGCGATGTTGAAGATAATAAACAAAAAGACAAGAAACCACTTAAGGGTCCTGTAAAGGCCACCCCGCCTCCTAGCCCTCCTTTATCACCGCGGCCTTCTTCAGGCCTTTACCGTGGAAGGAACTCAGTCAAAAAACTGATTGATACATTTAGCCAAGGAATAGAGGAACTTGATGGTCCTAAAGTTCTTGGGCCTCTGAAAGGTGTAAGGAAGTGTGGTGTTCCTGTATTACCTGGTTTAGGAAATGTGGAGGCTGTGCTTAGCAGTGGGATAACCAGCTGTAGACCTGAATCTGAATCTGAGAAAAATGAGTATTTGGATCTAGATAGTCTTCCTCCACCTCCACTCGAAGTGTTAATGGATAATTCCTTTGAAAGTGCCCATAGCCTTTCTACTGGTGTAGCAGGTGATGGGGCGACAAAAGTCAACAAGTCACCAGTGATAAAAAGAGCTGCAGTCTCACAGCGATTAAGGGCCTCAGTTCAGACAGTGACTGTGCTGCCCAGTAAAGGAGGTCTGCTACAAGGTTCCAAGGTTATGCCTCCCACTCAGGCAGCTCAGAAAGACGAGTCATTTTTGTCAAAGACCAGCCAACCAGATGTTGAAACACAAAAAGATGTTAAAAAGGAAAATGATTCCTTGTACCAGCAAGCCAGAAAGATCATACACCTTAGAAACTCTTCAGGCCTTCAAACTATAAAACCATTGAGTTTTGTAAATCCATCCGCCTGTCAAGAACAATCAACAAATATTGAAGATGTTGGGAATCCACCAGTGCCTGGATCTAGTTCTACAGGTTCTACAGTGCCTCCTTCAGTATCAAATAGTCAAACACCTGCCACTCCACCTGTGTCAAAGGTGCGAATGTTACCATCTACACCCTCTACACCTAGCAGTTTACATCGAAGACTTCCCAGCCCCCAGAACTTCAGAAGGCAACCTACTCCACCCTCCTCAGCTAGCCCCCCTACCAACAGGAAACTTCCCACACCACCAGCAGTTCAGAGGAGACTCCCCAGTCCACCTGTTGGAAAGCCCAACAGTTTAAACTCCAGCTCAGTCTCTGCATACCCTTTCAAAGCTCCATCACCACCTGCTTCTCCAAAACTACAACGGTGGTCTAGAGAAAACAGCAGTGAAGACTTATCTAGCGCTCGAAAATTCAGCAATGCACGCTCTGTCTTCTGCCCCGCTTCACCGTCCCTGTTTGAGGCCCAACCCTGCCCGGTTCCCCAACCACCTCAAGCTTGGACATCTGCTGGGATCTCTTTCCTCTCTCGTTCTTGGGGGAGCCGTGGATGGTTTCCTGTATCTGTGCAAGGACCTCGGCCCTTTATCCGACGGAGCCATTCGGACCGGAGGCCAAGTTTGAGCCTGCCATCACGGTTGCCTGGCATCTCAGTGGCTGAGACATGTGGGAGCGAACCAGCAATATGTTCCCAGGGGTGAGTGTTGTACTGTCTTCGACACTTTCACTTAATGCCGCAGGATTTTGACAATTAGATACGGTTTCCTGTAATTTACCCAACAACATCATCTGCACACTGTTGTGTTGTTGACAGACACAATAATGGCATAATTTTCTACCAAACATTACTCCACTAATCAGGATTTCCAATATAATATTGCGATACAGTACTTTGAATATGTCTAATGAGATGAAATTCATATGTTCATATGTTTTGAAACAAGCAGATGTACAACTTCATCTTAAGGCATAAATTGTCTCTGCGCTTTTCCTGAAGACAACACCATTTTAAGAATATCATGTGTTTTGATTTTAATACTTTGTTACACATACTATATGGGAGAAAATTCAGTGCCTATTGAGCAATATTATATTTTAGATCCCTCTGCTCCTCCGCATCATGTTAGTCTCATGATTTATATGTTAGATACTTGTATTTTTGTTTTTTATTATTATGCTATTTTAGAACAAAACTGTCTTGGTAACATTTCAAAGGTAAAATGACTATTAGATCATGGATTTCTGGACCCACATAATGTTGTCTCGCACCATTTGTTTTAGATTAAATGAGTTTACTTCACTTTATTGGGTATTCTGTCTGTAGTATTACTGTTTTTTTTTTACAGACATGAAGAAAGACCCACTTCCCTAACTGCTTATCGCCTCTCTCTTTTCTCATTCTTATAGGCTGGATGATGAACCAACCAGGGAGGATGATTTATGGGGTAGCCAATCAGACCTCAGAGCCACACCACGCTCTGCATCACATCCAGACCTGTGTGTTGTTGGACAGGCCTTACACAGAGACTAAAAGAGGCCAATGAAAGGCCAGTGGGATTATGGATTACTAGGTTTTACCAGGGATTTAAGGTGATGTGTTTATTCCACTGCGACCAGAGGAAGAGCTAATTCTGTCCTTACTGTGGTGCCACACCTCGCAATGTTTATATGTGTGTACATGTATGTTTGTTTCAGATGTTTATGTGTGTCCTTATTTTTGGCCATGTATCTTATATATAATGTTCCTAGAGTTATATGTCCACACATTTTGAATTCGTTGCATGGCTTCATAAGGATGTCACAGGCTGTCATATGGTAGGTGGACCAGTGTCTTTAAAAACATTCATTCATTTGCAAAGCAGAAAAAAATAACATACAACTCCTTAAGTCTGTAAGTGTTTGGTTTTGGAAAATTAATGAAAATGACTTTTTCAGTGATGTGACATTCTCCTCTGTTGTCATTTTTCAATAGTAAAATATGTGGCCAACTTCCTTCCTGGCAGTCTTTTTATTTCTGATTTGTTATGATTCTGTGTTCCTTGAGTTTTTATTTTAAGTATTTTTAATAAAAAGAAATGGCTAATACAATTAGGACCTCCTGTCTTACATTTCTTTCAACAAATTGAATAAAGTTGATGATGATTATGATTATTATTATTGTAACTATGACAAAGCCAAATATTTTGTGCTTCACTCCAGTGACATATGATAGTGATGGACGGTGTCAGTTAAGTCTTCACTACTCGTCACACACTGTACTTGTTGGAATTCACAAAGCTCAAAACTTCCCAAAAAAACTTCAAGTCTAAGAGAACATAAATACTAACTGTATTGCATTGGTTCTGAATAAAACTTTTATATCATTATATAACTATAAAAAGTACTTTTCCTTTCCTATTGTATGCATATGACGTGATCATTTTCAGAATATATGCCTACCTACTTTCTGGAAATAATAAAATAAACTTTGATTTTTCTTCCTCTGTCACATTCACAAATATAACCGTAATCAGCAGCAATTCACATTTGTCAAAGGAATAAATCCACAATGAGACAGAGCACAATGCCCTTTAACCAAAAGCAGTTAAATTACTGTCACTGCTTAGAGAAAAGGTGAACACATGGGTCATCTAACTGTACAAGGAGAAGCAGTAAATGTTATCTAAAAGTCCACTGGGTGGTGGTAATTGTGCTACAGACCTTTAGCATACTGACAAAACCCCCATTTTAAATACCAGACGTGTGGTTTGATTCGGTGAAGCAAAAAACGGTTTGTTATTAATTGTCAAAGGAGGAGGGTTCAAAGATTTTAGCTCTTTTATATTCTCACATAATGGATTGAGACTAAGTATACTTAACTCAACCTGTGATGATGTGTAGGACTCAAGAGTATCTCTCAAACTTTGCCACACCAACAACGTAATCACCACAAAAGTCTCCAGATTAATATCATTCTACGCTTCCAATCATCACTCAAAGTGTAATCTAACAAAATATCTGCACCTTGTTTTCTGGCCCAGTAAGAGCCAGAAAGTGGAATTATTTCTCATCCTGCACCTGTGACTGAGCGTCAGGTTGTGAACGACAGGCTAAAAATGTGCATTCAAATGAGGGTGTAGATTGTTTTCTCTTGTACTGAATAAAACATGTACTTTCCCTTCAACAATTGCAATTCGTATTAGAATAATACAACAATGATGTTCAGCCTCATTGGCAGCCAAATACTGAGATAGGTATTAAGACTGAGATACTGTTTGTATCATGCTGTTTCTCTTACAGTATGACTTATGTCTCACACAAGTGCGAAAATCCATATACACTAACTACAGACATCTGACACACAAGTAATATATTTATAGTGAATGAATAACAAATTACTTGGAAAAAGAAAAAAAATGATAATATGCTTTTCAAATATTGACATTCAGTACTCAAATGTTAATGTAGCAAGATACAATAAACACTGCATATTACATTAACTTTACATTTTCCCATCATTCATTGGATCCATTGGAGTTTTTGGTTTTTTTTTCTTTTCAAAGCTGGCTTGTGTTATCTTTGGGAGACATTTAGAAAGAAGCAGCAAAGATGATCCACTCCAAACAGCCCTCTTACCCGCTCTGTAATATGATGAATACTGACATGAACACAAACTGCCCGCCTGTGCACCCACTTGACCCTGACACACCATCATTCATGTTGCTTTGCCTCCACACTTGCAGGCTTGCTCCTGGTTCATATTTATGTAATCATCACCCTTTGCTGCAACATTTTGCTTCACTCTTCCAGTCGGAGAAGTAAAACCATGGATTTTCTTTTGCGCTGTGGTTCAGACGTGTAGAGCCAGATGTAATGTAGACCATGAATAAAGTAGTAAATCACTGGACCATACCCAGGATTGAAGTTCAGCATTTAGCTTTAATGGACAAATGCCTGGCTTTATTGAAGATGGACTGAAAAAAGCCGAAAGGTCTTATTTTGTATAAATCCTAGCTTTTAATTTAGAGTGATAGTGAATTGTATTACTCTGAAATAGGTCTAGATTTCAGAATAAACGCTGGTCACTTCTCATGATCCCGACAGCACATTTATGCCCAATTTACACCGAAATTGCACCAAAAAACCCCATATCTACTAGAAAGAAGCCACACTTTCTTAAATATACTCTTATTACATGGACTAAGCGGTCCAGAAAATGGATGCATTGAAAATCTACCTATGGTAAACTAAAATTTGCTATTGATTTCTTAAAATTTGAATAAAAGCCTTGGTGCTGAAAACAAGACTAAAATTATATTGAAACTAAAGAAGGAAAACAGTTACAATGTCATTGTTGTAGCTTAAAACAATGTACAGTTTGGCTTCTAACAGACCAAGGTTGATTATTATGAATTATTTGCTTGTTGCTTCTGTTGAAATATCCATTTGTTTGCACCATTAAAAGGCTTTGAATGAAGCCATGTGCTGCAGATTTATTTCTTTTTCTTCTTTATTTAAGCTTCTTGTGGGTTAAATCTAGCTCAATATTAATATATTAAGATAAAGTAAGATATACAGCACTGTGCAAAGGTATGAGCCAGCCTTTGGTTTTGTTGTTTTTGTAAGGTTGTAATGGATTTGTGTCTGTATTAAAGATAATTACAGCAGATACTGTAAATAAATTAAATCAAATTAAATTAAAAACAAAACTGGAAAAAAAAATATGAAAATTGTAGAAGCTATATGAACCATCTGGAAAGAAAAAAAATGATAAAAGACCATGAAAGGCTCTGGGACATTCAGAAGGTGTATAAAATAGCACAAAATTATTTAAGAAAGCATCCAGACAGTTCAGTCCAAGGGAGCGGAATATTTACTGAATCTAAATGGAGGCCACACTAAATATTGAATTTACCTGCAGAAGCTGTTTAGTTCCAATTTTATGTGTTTCAATACTGTGTTCAAAACTAAGATAGATAGATAGATAGATAGATAGATAGATAGATAGATAGATAGACAGACAGACAGACAGACAGACAGACAGACA
>JAPQRQ010056356.1:23217-41133 GCA_037367365.1 Apogon talboti | reverse complement strand
TTTTTGTTTTCATTTACGTTTTGTCAATTATTAAATTAGTATTAGTTTAGAACCAGAAACTACGGAATAATGGGGTCAAACCTTCTGATTTGACATATTTTAATGAAGGCAAAATCTGTTTTCTTCACATTACTTAACATTCTGAGGAAGTTCTCCATAATCCACAGAAATCTTTACATTTCAAGAAACGCAGGCTATTTAATAAAAAAAGAAATGCGCTCAATCTTTACATGCACTTTTCCTCCAGATTATGGTTTTTGATGGCTTGTTATGGAACACATAGTGTTCATGTTTGCATGGATTTATAGAAGAAATGTTTGATACTTTAAACGACACTCAAAAACTTCCAAAGAGTACATCCAAAGAACCAATGAGTTTTGTTGGAGACGTTTATTTTTCTGACATTGGCTTAAGTTATTAGTTTGTAAAATATACCAGTTGTTTAAATGCTGCAAATCATCTGTAACATGTTATGATTCAACGTTCCATCAGTTGCATCAGCACTGCCATGTGAGCAAGTCAGAGATTTCACAACTATTTTAACTTATCTTCAATAACTTTTCTAAAGCTTGTGCCAAATCCCGCGTGGCAGATCCGTCGTTCAGTTCCTGTCTGGTTTAGTATGAGATATGGGCTTATATTAAACAGAATCCTTCAGAGGAAAAAACCCTCAGTCACACTTGAGCTTCAGATTTAACCAATAACAGCACGATGGTTTATTGTTTAGATCATGGAGATGCAGGATGTTTACAATTTAGCGTCATTTAATGCAAATAGTTTACATCATTTTCGGAATTCGGTCATGTTTTAGCAGCTTGTGTCCTGCTTTCATTGCATTAACCTTTAGGACTAAAAGAGGACATATTTTCTCCTCATTGAGATGGAGTCACCTCCGTTCATGTGATGTTACTCTGCTCCACTGCTCCCTCTATCAGCACAGCAGGGTATCGCAGCTGCTCAAAATGGCCCTTTACGCAGATTCATCCGACACAAAACACCAACAGCATTAACATAAAAAAAAAACAACAGACGAGAACTGCTGTGAAATTTTGCTCTTTTTAATGCATGTATAGTATTTTAAATTTTTTATGTTCGCACTTTTTGTCCAAACAAATCCAAGAAGATACTGAAATAAAAAAGGCTGCACAAACAACTCCATCCAGAAACAAAGGGGAAAAAAAACCTTGAACTTTGACTTTTTATATCTGTTGTACATTAGCATATATTTTATTGGAGGTTTCACATGTGTAGGCAAGTTCAGACAAGACAAGACCAAAAAAAAAATCTTTCTTCATCTCATCATCTGAAGCCTTTTAGCTCTGTGTGTTTTCGACACCAGGCAAACAACAGATTTAAATGATTTAACAGCATTAAATATTTATTTGATTGCTCTGTTCAGTTAGCCTTAATCCCACTCAATATTCATCTTCATAAACTTTAAATTCGCTCAACAGTGTTCACACATGTCATGACGTTTTAGATGCAAGATAATACGTCCACACGTTATTTTGATTTTGCTCAAACATGTGGACTGAAGCTGAGGGGCCAATACACGGTAAGATATATGATATATGTTGGAGAAAAGGCTCAATAAAAGGATTTAAACGGTTGTATTTTACAGCATGCACCCTCGGTTATAAACGAGACAGTCCAGAGCTTCCGGAGAACCCCTGCTGTCAGGCTCCACCTTTTTCTTCTTCCCCTCCTCCATGCAGATTCTTAACCTTGGCATCAAACGTGCATTTGGCTTTCTGCTGCATTTTGACAATGAATTAGTAGTTTTCTTAACATCAAACACGACAAAAAAAGTTGTATTTTATCTAATACAGCCTAAATAGTCTTTCATAAATAAAGAGAATTACGCATGATCCTATGCGTAGTATGATGCTTATTTTTTAATAGGCTTTTATTTCACTTTGTTCATTTCATCATCACATAAGATTTTTAATGAAGTAAGAATATTGAAATGATTAATTACTTACGATAAAATACTCCGTGCTTTTTCTCTTCATTATAACACATGAAGCCACACATGTTAGAAAATGAATTAAATGTGGCTTGAATCTAATGGTTTTACTGGGTTTTTTTTTTCATTCAAAGCACAGTCGACCCATCACAAAGCTTAAAACACAAGATTAAAGGCTGTTTCTTGTTATTTCTGCTTTTCCACTCTTTGAATTGACAAACTAAATTAAAGTCAGAAATTCTCTGCGGTGTGTTCTTTAAGGTTTTATACCAGCAATTTTTGTAAACACTTCTACAAAGCGGATATATCTGTACATGATTGAAAAACACACAAAAATGCATCTTTTAAAATCTATTTTCAGTAATAATTCGTCAGTAATGTCGCGCACTCGTCTTTTTTAAAGTTTAAATATTACAGGCAACAGGAGTGTGACTCATAACTGGCACATTTTACCGAAATATTAGAAAATGTCCCTTTGTGAGATGAACTCGGGGACTTGGAAAGGCAAAGGACGCACATAGATTTTCAAGTACTTAAGCTAAACCACATTCCTCCTCAAGTGTCGACAGGGAATTTAGGAAAACCAAGAAAACTGTTTTTATTTTAAAATCCCTTTTAGCTTCGTCCAAAGACCTTGATGAGGCACCGGCAAGATGTATTTCTATCTGATCAGCTTTTGCGTTTTTTCCCTGCATCAAATAAATATGATTTACACCTAATGGATGATGATCTGACGCCACGAGGCCGCAAAGCTTCTTTTACACTATTTCCCCATAATTTGCAAGTTGAAAATGGATGTGTTTTCAAACTAATTTTAAGGTATTTAAAGAGGGGATTTATGAGACAACGTTACAAGCAGTGAAGTTTCTTGAATCGTATCATAATCATTTTTCTTTGGCCACATCTTTAAATCTATGTGCCTTTGTTTTCTTTGTTACAATAACTAAGCTCAGGCCAAGATTTACGCATCGCTTTTCACTCAGTTCTAACAAAAATTATCTGATGAACCTTCATGAATTAACTTTTGTCTGTTTTGTTGACTGTAGTTTTAATATTTTGTGGTTAAGTTGTTAAAAACGCGCTGCAGCCAAAGTAAAGGAGGAGAAGTTTAATGCGTCAAACTCCTCATAAAGGCTGAGCTGGGAATGAAAGGATTAATGCTAATGAAACTAAATACATTTACGTTACCAAATACATTTTAATCGCCAAATGCACACGTATAATAACAGAATTGAATGGATAAAGCGCCCCCGCGTCAGTGCGTTCAAGCTAAACGTCAAACCACCTGGACGAAATGAAATATTGCACAGTCTCCTAATGCGTCCCTGCAAATAACAAATTCACACTCTTTGATGTATGAAAAGTGATTCTGAAATACATTTTAGAAATTGGCTGCAGACCAGGATTAGTGATATGTTAGCCTATATATGTGCTCACTCCTCAGCAGTGATGACAAATGAAAATGGATTGAAGAGTGGCAAATAGCCCGTGTCCAAAGGTTTATATTGGGCGTTGCAAAAAGAGACCAGGCGATGCAAAGACTGGAGCCTTTTCAGAAAATGCCGTTATTATTCATCACCTATAAACAATGTCTATATGTTCACACGGGACGTCACACACACACATACACCTACACACACACACACACACACACACACCCGTTTATGCGTGTTTATCTGTTTGCGCTCATGAACTTCATACAAGATGATTCTGGCCTTCTGATAGATTTGACCCCAACGAGCTTGAATGCCTCTTTTTTTTTACCTCTAAAGATTCATGTGCATTTCAGTGACAAACACAGGTCAGGTTAAAATAAAAGCGTGAGCACTTTTACGCATATAAACAGACACGAGAAGCATGCGGCTAAACAATTTTGGCCATAGTTCAGTGAGGAAAAGGGTCGAGCTGTCACACTTAAACTATGCCAAAAGAGCTGGTCTAAATAAACACGTCCAACATAAAAGAGATAATCAAGCCTGTCTGTACGGGCTATTGTCTTTTAGTCCCCGGGTGCCAAACTGGACAGATGCCTGATAAAAGTGCAGCATGGCTCACATTACTCTGCCGCTTGTGGATCAGATTAGTCTAAATATAGCCAGGGCTACATTAAATTCACATAGAGAGACTACAAAGTCATACCTGCCATGAGCTGTGAGGATGAAAAAAATTCAGAACCTCCTTTATCAATTAAAACGATTTTTTTTTATTTTTTTTTTGGGAACAATAACTTTACGCATGCAGCTGTAGGCCCAGATTGTGTTAATAGGACCCGTTATGGTTAAACCAGCTAGCTTTATGCTGCAGCCTTTCATGAAAACATAAAAGTTGAAGGTTTTTACGCCTAAAAAGTCTGTATCGTGCTTTCTGGTGGGAAATATGTGATACTTGTCTTTAAAAGGTTTCAGACGCGTCTGCAGAGGTTAAGGTTAGGGTTAAGGTGAGGGTTAGGATTAGTCTTAAAACGAACCATAAGATAAACAAGTGTTGTGTTAATCAGATTTGCGTGCAACTGGACTTATTTATTAGTGTATTTTCTACCTTGTAAATAAATGTGTAAGAATCCGCAGCCAGTTGGAAGTGGCCCTACATCCAATCTGGTAAAAACAAACACTAATGTATTTAGCTCCTTAAAATTGGTCTAAAATGGGTCGATGCAAAATCCCTTCTCAGTATTTTTCCTTCCCCATGCAGCCAAAGGTCTACTTTATAAACTCATTGACTCATATAGTCTACACGTTGAGGCGTAGGCTATCTGTCATTTTGTGCCAGTGGTCACATGGCTTTGGCCCTCAGGAATGGATAGAGATGGATCCCCACGTCAGCTTGTACGTCTAAGGATTTCTGCTCCACCAGTCTGCCTCAAAGTGACTTGGAGCGCAGCGCCGCGGAGGAACTATGAGAGGATTTTTATAGGACGTTTTCCAACAGCAGAATATGGATTTTGATGAGCGGATCTCTGGGTCTAATATGTATTTACCGAGCTGCACTTACTACGTCTCCGGAGCAGACTTCCCGGGTCTCCCTCATTATTTAACCCAGAGCCAGTCCTCCTGCCCCATGTCATACTCCTACCAGTCAGCAGCTCTGCCACAGGTCCCGTCCGTGAGAGATGTGGCTTTCAGAGACTATGGCATTGATACTTCAAGTAAATGGCACCACAGCAGGGGGAGCCTGTCTCACTGCTACACGGAGGACATCGTGCACAGAGACGGCTGGACAAGTCCGAGCTCACGGGGGGGAGAGATCCTGGTGAAAAACAGCTCCAGTGTCAGTCACTCCAGCTCCAACCCGACGCCAGGCTTTTATGGCAGCGTTGGCAGGAACGGCGTCCTGCCACAGGCTTTTGACCAGTTTTTCGACACCGCGTACGGGAGCGCGGAAAACAGCACAACGCCGACAGCACAAGCAGACACGGACAGACACGCAGCCAGAACAAGCCCCGCTCCTCCGGCTCCGGGCTCGGACACAGCAGAGAGCTGCAGCCCCAAGTCCTCCTCCGGCCACAGCGAGGAGAAACAGAGCAAAAGCAGCAGTGAGTAGCCCTGGGTGCAGCCACGCTTAATGCAAGACGGAGAAAAATCTAACGCGTTGCTGTTAAAGCTTTTTATATGCTGTTTTATAAGCACGTAAGGTTTATGGAGGGCCTGCAGATTTACCCTATAACAAAACTATGTTATAAACGACAAGATCACGTGCTTGGGATTGAAATTGGCCGTGAAGACTTCACTATTTAACTTGTTGTCCAACATTTCAACCAATATTTCCACTTTTCCCCCTTTTGTTTGCACTGAAATAACCCTGTTTTAACTTCATTTAGTCATATGTTGAAAAAACACATTACAAAACTTCATAAAAACAATCATCACAGCATTTAAAAATAACGAAACAGCCTATAACTGTCCACTTGAGTCGACTTGAGTAATTTATAATAGTTTTTTTTTTAAAATCAACATGCTGGGGTTAAAAATCAAGGCCATGTTTTTTAATGTGATTGAATTTACTCTGTGTTGACTGAGGAGAGCTGCTGAGCTATTTTAATCTGACTTTGGACAGGACCTGGGTCTGCTCCTTACTTCAAGATAAATATTTACAATTTGTATTTTCAGGGATTTAATGCGACAACAGATTTCCGTGGAGGAATTTCTCCCACTAATACTGAAACAACATGTCTTTATGCACAGTGAAATCTAAAACGGACAGTAACGCATATCAGATTTGCCATACTCTGGGCTGTTTGGATTAGGCCCATGTCCAAACTCTTAAAAAAACAGGCACAAGGGTTTTATGGATTTTAATACTTTTTCACAACTTCCGACATGCAATCATTTAACCCAGCAAGTCCCACCACCAAGTCCAGTCTTTGTTTACAAATCTGTCCTGTAGACCTGACTGGAGGGAGACCCTTGAACTCCACAGTGCGTCCGTAGACCACCACTCACTGCTGCGTAAAAGCACAAAAACAGACTTATTGCCTGTTGTTGAACTGCATCTATCATATCTGATTTGGGGTGACTTTTCCTTTCATTGTTTTGCAGGTGGCCAAAGAACGCGCAAGAAGAGATGTCCATATTCTAAGTATCAGATCAGGGAACTCGAGAGAGAATTCTTTTTCAGCGTTTACATCAACAAAGAAAAGCGTCTCCAGCTCTCACGGATGCTCAATCTGACAGATCGCCAGGTCAAAATCTGGTTTCAGAACAGGAGGATGAAGGAGAAGAAGCTCAACAGAGACCGTTTACAGTACTACACCACAAACCCCCTGCTATAAAAAATGAACAAAGACTGTCACTGGCATGCAGCCACCTCCTCATCTGAGCTACACATCCATATCTTATACCTGGACAGGATGACGACTTTTTATGTCTCAGACTTCATAAAGAATACTATTTATACACTATTTTGTCATTAAACACCCTTCGCTCTACATTATTATTATTATTATTATTATTATTATTATTATTATATTGCCAAAAGTAAACAACTCTCCGATTGTACGTGGCTGAGTGTATTTTACGTCAATGCGAAAAACGCGTCTGAATTATTACGCACGAAACTGTTCTACATTTCCCAAAACAAACCAAAAAATTTTGATTTTTGTCACAATAAATTTAGGGGTTTTATTTTCTAAATTTATGTACTGTTTATTGTTGGAAGTCTGACAGGACATTGTTGTTCATGGTTTACTTTTTCCCCCTCTTGATCTTATTATTTTATTGTATAAATACAGCTCCGATGACTGGAAAACTGTTCTGTGCGTTTTTTGGATTTACTAATAGACCTCTGCTGATGTTGTTGGGCATGATTAAGCCTCCCAATGTTTCACACTTAAAGAATTGATCTGATATCTATTTATTGCGCATTGCAGGGTAACATACAATGATATAACATCTGTACTTGACTCTTGGTACGAAAGCTTTGCTGAGCTCTTGGCCGTAAAGATGGATTATTCTCTATCTTCATTCCAGGCGCAAACATCTGATATAACGGAGACAACAATCAAATGAAACACAATCTCACATTTTGCTTTATACGCCAGCACGTGTATCGTATCAAATGATATGTAGGACTGATGATTATTTGTTTCCCCCATGGCTGGAAATCTGATCCACTGACGTTATAATTTGATCCCCATTACAAAGGGTTTCATTCAGCTTGGTAGGATGTGGAAAGTCTGATTTTTGACCTAACATGCCTGTTAGGCTTACAGAAACAATCTTGACACTTGTTTGAATGCACAAAGATATAAAAGGCCCCCTCTTCTGTCAGGATCTGAATCTATTTGTCTAATTATAAACCCAACAAAGTGGTTGTTGTAAGATCTAAGAGCACATTCACAAAGTTACCCTGCGCTGACCCATCCGGGCGGGGACACTGGTGTAAACAGCAGTAAGAGCTGACCCCAGACCAGTAATACAATCTAAGATCATTTATTTAGCTTCACGAGTGGCTTAATCCAAACAGTCTTTGAGTAACTTATATGTGTTTGATTCTAAATATACCAGGCTCTGAATTTAGGTCATATCAACCTCCAGTAGGAGAGTGGAAAATAAAACCCACACTTTTAAAGATGGGTACAAAAAAATAGTTTCCACAATCAGGTCGTTGCAAACAACTTGAATGACCTGCCATAAGCTAATAAGGGCCCCGATGCCTTCCTTATACCGTGCATCCTGTGAGACTCCCAGGAATTCCGCTTTGATTGCTGCACATCCTCCCAGTTGCTCCAGTAACTTGGCCATAAAACGCGGATTCGTCTGGAGCATTTGGAGTGCAGTGCAATAAAGCGTCTGAGACCAAGGTTATTAACTGTGACTAAGGGGCTGAAAAACAACGGCTGGGAGCATTCAAAGCTTGTGTTCACGGACCTTTCCGGCGTCATTTGTTTCAGCATCTTACCATGGTAGGAATATTCCTTCCGTCGCCGGTGTAGTCGTGCACGGGTCGTGCCGCGTTTGCCCACTGGGTGGCGCTCCTCGGATCAATGTCATTGCCGTGAATTGAGATATACAAGAAGTCTGACTCACCTGTTTTAAAATATGTCTCCAACTCAGGATTTCATTACTAAAGGTAGGCGCAGATATGTTGTGATGTGCACTTTATGACTGCAGGGGGTTTCTTAATGTGATGTGAGGAACTGTCTATTTTTCTAACCTGAACAACACAATTAAGACGCTGTTTTTCATCGTAGACGCAAAGTATTATGTTGTAATAGAAGTATTAGGCCGTGGACAAAATTGCCAGAGATAAATAGGGCAAGAAAAGATACGCGTTTGTTATTGAACATCAAACTTAATTTAGCTTCTCGGTTTACATTAGTTTGTAAAAGTTATAGGCCTGGAGTGACTCACGCACATTAAAGGGTCTATGTTCGCAAAGTTTCGTGGCTCACTAACTTTTATCATGTCTATACAGTTCTAAAATGTAAATTATACTTCATTTATAGACACTTATGGATTGGATTTATGTTGTTTAGACGTTCTGTGACCATTTGTAAACATATGAAAATGACAAATCTTCAATTGTCAGAGCATTTCTTCAACTTTGATGTTTTGATGTTGTAGTTTTTTTTGTGTGTTTGCGTCTGTTTGCCTTCTTGTGTGCGTGCAGAAATATTGACACAATTAGGGAGTAGTATTATTACTTATTTATTGCTCCGTAGTTGTATAATAGTTCTATACATTTTCTAAGTTATATTTAATAATATTTTAAGTTTTCTATGAGTATAATATAAGGCCAACCCAAACCAAAAGATAAATAAGAAATCTTTGGGCGTAGACATATAAGCTTAGACTTCAGCCTATTCCTTTTCAGACTCTTTCGTTTCTAGACAATGTATCCTGCAAAAAATCCAAGAGTTACGGATTAGTAGAATTTAATGAGATTATTATCAATTTAGGCAATTTTTATCAGTATAATTTATCTACGTGTTATTTAGGCAAAATGTGCTTTAATTTATTTTTAAGTAGCTTTGAAAAATCAACTTCAGTTTCACTTAAATGTACAGAAATGTATTGAAAATCTACAGATCAAGAAATTATTTGTTAACGTATTCAAAATTGAGTATTTGTTGTTTTGGCGCAGATAAACTAATACTTTCTTTTTGCTCGGTGTTTTGCCATAAATAGCTTGATTTAAATTCACTTTTTATTTACCAATAAAGCAGACATTATATAAAAAGATAAAGGTTAGTCATTTTAAGCCAATGATATGAGACTATATGTATAATATAAATATAGAGTTAATAGAATATGATAGATGTAAAATAATGGGCTACATTATGCTTTATGTATAAGAAAAAAATCATGTTATAGACCTACACGCTGTGCAAACAAACAGCATATAATAATTGTTCTTATTTATTTTGCATTATCACAATATCTAGTTTTTAAGCACTTTTTCCTCTAACTTAGACGCAGATAACTCTTAACACAATATGTAAAGCTCTTGTAATGTTTAGGAAATACTAAAGATAGTCTGAGCATCGTATTTAACATTTTATTTTTACAGATTAGATGGTAAGTGGATAAATTAAAGAAATATCTACAGGCCTATTCGACACAGTCTGGAGTCGGAATAAAAAACCTGTTCAGCAAATGATGAAGAACTTTTACACACTCACAATGATTCCACAAAAAGATAACAGCGAGATTAACGAAGATTTTGCAAATAATCTGCTCAGTAAATTGCATGTCCTCGTCTCCATAGTTCCAAAGGATCAAGGATTACCAAAAAAAAAAAAAAAAAAGGCCATGGACGCCATTTAACTCAGTGTGGCTGCCTATCACCTTCACAAAACGCCCAAAAAGTGTGTGTGTGCACTGTCCTGACATTTGCACCCACAGTATTCACACCACTACCAGATAAAACCCAGTGTTGTAAAAGATCTGACTTTGTGCGTAATCTGCGTGGAGTTGACACCCTGTACACAAGCCATCAGAATTCTAAAAAGTGTGAAACAATCATCAGAGCAGCAAAAACAGGGTTGAAAGTCCCAAAGTCACATAGGATTGGATCTTTGATGCACCCATGGGCTGCTCAGAGGCACCTCAAGAACCCTCCATTTTTACAGTGCTGTAAAAGTGGCCATAAAGCTATGCATTGTACATAATTGCTAGGGACAGCTTTCAACAACTGAGTTGTCAAATAGGGGCTGTTGTTAAATTAACATGGGCAGGCAGAGCCAGCTCCAGGTCTGCGTGCAGATCCGAGATTAAAATCCGAGATCCAGAGGAGATTTAAAGATTTTACCTAAACCCTCTGATGCACCACTTTCCCCTACAGTTTTGTCTTTACTTAGCCTAAAACAAAATATATGACACGGAGGAGCTGCCTGTTCGGACTGGGAGGAGTCTGTAGTCGCCTGGTGTTTTAATTGGCTGCAGGCTACAGTGAGAAGCGTGAGTATCAGTAATTATTCAGCAATGTTTTGCACAAGAAATGTCAGCCAGAAAGGGCTATCTTCATCCTCCGTCAAATTATACCACAACGATGACATGCCCCAACAACCAGGCTGGAAATTCGTTTTTTGTGGACTCTTTAATCAACGTGAGAACCGACAGTGGTTCATATTACCAAAGTAACGGCGTGTATTTGCCACCGGCGTCGGAATATTCATATGGACTGTCCGGTGGTTCTTGTTTCCCGGGGATCGGTAAGCGCAACGAGCCAAGTACCCAAAGCGTGATCCCTTCTTCTGCTCCGTATGTTCAAGGGATGGAAACGTGGCTGGAAACGTCGAGATCCTGCCGAGTAGAGCAGCCCAGCGGTCAGCATATGGCTCAGTGTTCATTCTCACCGAGTATAAAAGAGGAGAGCGCATATTGCCTTTATGAGCCTGACAAATGTCCTAAAGGAGCAACAGTAGATGACATATCCTACTCGACAGCATCATGTCCCGTTACCGGCAGCACCGTGCCAGTCCCCGGGTACTTCCGCCTGTCTCAGACATACGCGTCCTCCAGGCTTTATCACGACGGCCATCCAAATATGAATCACTTTACGCAGCAGCGCCCTGGCCGCCTGGACGCCCAGCAGCAGCAGCAGCAGCCCTCCCAACCGCAGGCTGCCTCCGTGGAGCCCGAGCGGAGGGAGAGCCACGAGGAGGCGCCTGTCCCTGCGCCCTGCGTCCCGGCCAGAGACGAGGACAGCCGCCTGTCCTCGGAAAGTTCATCCTCTCCTGAGCCTGCTGAGACGTGCAGTGCCGAGTGTCCAGAAAAGCCCGTTAAAGGTGAAGAAGAGCCAATGTGCATTCTAAAAATATGTTGCAAAATGTCACGCGCTGCACGGAGGACACGCGCATAGATATATTTTTGATATTTTGCAAAAACAATTATTTGTTATCCAAGACTAATGCATGAGTCTGATTTGTTTTTGCAGGATTACTATTTGGGTCAGTACTGTTCTTAGTGTTTTGCGTTTTTCTGGTATTTGCCACGAGACGAAATTGAACGTGACTTAACCAATGAGGATCTTGTGCTTTATTCCCTGCGTTTAGATCAATAACATTAGGAGCACAAACATATTAAAGCGGTCTCAAACGAGGCCCTGTTGAATTATTTTTGCAGAAAATTATACAAGAAGATTATAAAATATCAAAAGGTATTTTATTGAAAGGGTTTAATTGATAAAGAATGGTGAGACTTAACCAATCTGGTCAATTTGTCCAGTGCAAGACTTTTCTGCCAGTTGTCCCCTAATGAAAGACATAGGCCTTGCCATAATTTCAACAGACTGCAGGCTGTGTTTTATGTCTTAATAGAGGTGCAGTTGGATGTAGATTACTGTGCTTAAGGTTGTTTAACGGGCCAAATAGCAATATCTGGACTGAATTGCAGCTGGGTCTCTACAGGGGTGTTTAGTTTTGCGTAAGTGGTCTTAAACATGAAGTTGAGCGCAGGTTAGACGCTGTATTTTGATGTTTTTAATGTAATGTCTGCTATAAATCTTATCCTAAAAATCCTGCTCTTTGATTATTTCACTGAGGTCAGGGTTTAGTTATTTTTGGTTTGATTTATAGTAGTCATTTAGTGATCCCAGTAATTTCTACGGTATTTTGTTTCTTGATGATATGATATGTGTGTCACACCTGTTGCCTAATATAATGTCTCACTCATATTGTAGGAGATGGAAAAATGGAAAGCACGGCTAACTGGCTCACAGCTAAGAGTGGCCGAAAGAAGCGCTGCCCTTATACCAAGCACCAAACTCTGGAGCTGGAGAAGGAGTTTCTCTTCAACATGTACTTGACTAGAGAGCGTCGTCTGGAGATCAGCCGCAGTGTGCACCTCACTGACAGGCAAGTCAAAATCTGGTTCCAAAACAGGAGGATGAAACTGAAAAAAATGAGCCGGGAGAATAGGATCCGAGAGCTCTCCAGCAACTTCAGTTTCTCATGAGACTGTGTGGTTCTTTGGCGCCCTCCTCCATCCATGGCAAGGGCGCCTCTGCAGAGCCCCCCCCCCACCCAACTGTGAGAATGTCCATGGAAAATAGGACCCTACTGCTAACTTATTGATTGTTGTTCTTTCGGAAATGTTATTTTCACGTCTATTTTATTTGTCGTGGATATGTATTTATAAATGGCTACATTTGTAACGTTTAACCCGTTGTGTTGAAGATGTTCAGAATGTGACCACAATGTTTCAGAGCTTCAGGCTTGTACATATTGTATATTCAACCTGAGTGAACCATTGCAATTTGCATGCTGGACTAACCCTTGGGATATTTGTGTTACAGTTACATGTAGGCCTTCATGTGACAGCTTAGGACCCCAAGAGGTTTAATGAACATTTGCACATTTTGCTGGTCAAATTAATAAAACCATCCCTGCAACAGCAGACTTCTTATTTCATTCTGTAAAAAAAAAAATAAATAAAAAAATCAGAGCTGTGCGCTGTTGAAGTCTTGGTGACAGCTGGCAGAGGTACAGTGTATGGTGCTAATGCCTTTGTATTTTGGTGTTGGTTTGCTTTGTGTACAGTCAATATTATCACAGTATTAGAGCGCATTAGGGTTCAGAGTTTAACTACAGACCGGGCGGTGGCGCATACATGGTATGAACCTGAAAATAATGGTTTTAATTATATCTAATATTAAAATTCAATTATTGATAAGTGGATTAAATGTGCAAAAACTAAGGGAGACACTTTTGGCATTATTACAACTTTTTATTTGACGAACTGCTTAATTTTTGTGTTTTATTCAGAGCACATTCGGACTAAAAAGCCCAAAATGTTGCAAAAATATTTCAGCACATGACGTACATAATACACTATGTACTTCTCTACATAATGTAAGCTATCTATGTGATGATTATTGTCTCTTTTTTGGGGGGGTGGGGTTGCGGATTTCAGAAATTGCCTCAGTCTGACCTGTTACACTGTGAGGTTCTATTAATTCTAGTTGTAATACTTTTCGCACACAAACCATGTTACAGCAGATATCCCTCAAGAGGAGAGCTGGCTGTTGAGTGGTTTAGGTAGTCTCATGTTGTTGGGCTAAATAATTTCTCCCACAACACGAAACTGCCTTGATTACCTCAGTAAAACTCGACGTATCACGAGAAATGAATCACTATTAATTACAAATGAAATCCAGTAATAATTTAGCGCACACTGCTTCAATAAAAATATTACCCCGAGATGCGCAATACTGTGTTTTCATGTGCGTAAAAGCGATCCTTTGCTTATATCTTTCTTTCGCTATTTCACATAAAGTTAAATCTACATAACTTGATTTACTATGCACCTGCATGGATATATGTATTATTTTTAAGAAAGTTATAGTATTTTAAACATATTTTTTTATTTAAGACTCACATTTGCCAGTGGACTCTATGTGATCCAAGCAGTAGGAAGTAAAAACACAGGCTGCGGAATGTGAAAGGATTAAGGCTTGGATTTGTCCAGAAGAAGAGGAAAAGGACAGACAAGGCCTCGGTTATGATCATTGCAGTCTGCCAGTTGCCTCGCCGTAGGAAATGCCGGATGTGTCTGCTTGCGCCAGAGAAAGGATACAAAGGCTGAGCTTTATTGGTGATATTTAGCTTGGACAGCCAGGTTGTAACCTTAAGAAAAACAACCCAATTGCCCGTGATAAAACGGACTGTTATATAGCACCCAAATAACTTCACCCCACTTTCCGTTTTAGATTGCCTTCAAAGGAGACCTACAGCCCTGCAGACATAGTAATGTGCATCTTAGACTCTTTTGCCCATGTTTTCATATTGTAAACTCCAATGATCCTTTAAACACTTTTTTTTGCCTGTTTTATCTTATTTAAAAGCTTCAGAGTGTTTTATACACAAGCCACTAACAAGCACTAGAAATTTCCTTTCCAACGCACTTTTATAGATGGAGGTCATAAAATTAATATAAGCTTTTTTATTTTGCAATATAAATAATCCCGTTAGATTTTTATGAATATACAATTTTAATAGAATTGGTTGTCTGGTTATTTGTCAAATAAAGACTTTAAAGTGTCCCTGTCCATCACAACTGTTCGATTAGACTAACATAAGATCTCTTGACAAAAATCATAACGTTTATTGCTAATAAAACGAAATATTTCCCAATAAAGGCACAGGGATTTGCTATTAAAATATGGTGGGGAAAATGGTGGCCATTTAGTTGAGCAGCAGCCTGATTTATTATTTATTGTTCTGTCCCACGGTCACGTGTTTGGGGCGCCCTATCCAGTCTTGGGCAAGGTTCAACTTGCTGGACGCATTGAGCTCCTAGGTGGTGCAGGAAAGCAGTACATTATCATGCATTGAATCTGTTTTCTGCAATCATTGCAGGATTGAGACGCTTTATTTATTTTTTTTTTGCTTTTGCATTTTTTTTGCAATGTCGACGTTGGGAACGAGTTACTATGTCGACTCGCGCGTTCTTCCCGAGCAGGAAGATATGGCACCGAGGTATTCATCAGCTGCAGGGGTGGAGCAGGCGATGCTCAGCGAATATGGCGGACAGGAGTCTTGTCCTTTGCAGGCGAAATCTTCTATTTTTGGGGGATCTTGGAGCCCCATCTCGGCCCACCCCCCAAACACAACCGCTCCGACCTATATACCTCACCATTACACCAGCGGGGACAGCGATGGAATGTTTACGCGCTCCTGGGCGCTGGACCCGGTCTCTGCGTCCCTGTGTTTAACGGGATTACCACCGACAGCCATGCACTATGAGATAAAACCCGAGCCTCTGATTGGAAGCGGTGAATGTACCACTTTGGAGACTCACACTCCTCTTTTGTCTGACATTGAAAACGGAGCGTCCCTTGCGGAGATTCCCTGTGAAACTACAACTGCGTCTAAACCCACTGACGAGAGTCCGTCAGCTGAGGAGAAGAGGGAGACAGATGCAAGTAAGCAACGCAGTATTTTCGTTTCACATTGCAAATTGTATGAATGAGTTTAGATTAATTGGGACGACCTTAATAGGGTTATGGATTGGATAGAGTTTGGTCTCAGAGGCCTGATAGAGCCTGCAGATGTTATTAGACCTTTAGTGCTCAAAGTGATAGGTCTCTGAGCTCTGTGGTCTGAAGGTGACTGACACAGTGCACTTTATATTTATTATACATTTTCCTCAAGGTTTATAGTGTTTTTGATACTCCAAATTAACACAAATTGTTCCAGTTTTCAGCTGTTTTTTTTCCTGAAGGGACCATTTAAAAATACAGTAGATATGTATTTTAACATAGCATGTCCTTCCCTTACTATAAAACTAACACGTTACTATTGTTTTTAATCCTGTTATGAGAGCATTAACTCTCTTGTCTTATGGTTTTGACCCCCTGTCTCTAGATAACCCATCATCCAACTGGCTTCACGCAAAGCCCACCAGAAAAAAGCGTTGCCCTTATACAAAACATCAAATCCTCGAACTGGAAAAGGAGTTTCTGTTTAACATGTATCTTCCCCGGGATCGTAGATACGAAGTAGCAAGACTTCTGAATTTGACCGAGAGGCAGGTGAAAATCTGGTTTCAGAACCGCAGGATGAAGATGAAGAAAGAAAACAAAGACCGGCGGAGAGACAGTTAACTGTTGTGGACTCACGGTGGATTAGAGCCTATAGGGGGAACAGGGAGAGGGAGGGGGGCCTGTCCTTAATATTCCAGAAGTGTTACACTTATTGTTGTATAGTTTGTGTTGTTAAAACCAGGCTGGATATTTTAACTGTCATATCCAGTGGGGTTCATGTTTGTGAGAAGGAAAAAAAACCCTGTCTCGTCAGAATTTAGATGTTGTATTTGACGCACAGAATTAGTGAACTATAGTCCATTTGTTGTTTGCATGAAGTTATTCTTGACTACCTGAATGTCATTTAGCTACCTATTTGCATTGTTTAAGTTATACATTTTTAAAATACTATTATTTAGATGTTTTTAAAAGTTTTGATCCATTTGTGAAAACACTGTGCACACTTAAAATACCTCATTATTTCATTGAAAATAAAAATAAAAGTAGTTTGTATAGCACTTGAGAAAATCGTTATTATCTCACCCTCTTACTCGTATTATTTGACTATTTTATCTTAAATATAAAATATATAAGCCTAACTCCAACATGTTACCAACTTGGCATGCATGTTTGCAATTTAACAACTGTATCACCAACTGGTGGGCTGTTACTCAATTTAATGCTCTGTTCATTCCAAAAAAGCTTCTTAATTATTGAAATAAAAATGAGCGTTTTACATATTTTATTTAAACTAACTCAGTTGGGAAAAACATTAGGGAAAAAGATTAAAAAGCGACTTTTACGACGATTTCCGCTTTGTAACCACTTAACTTTAGGGCGCAAACAAACCATCCTAAGGCCTACATGGAATTTTCTCAGATTTTTTGTCAACCATACTCACTCAAAGTTTAATTTCACTTAAATAATATAATTGTAATTAAAATGAAGTGAAATTAAAACTGAATATTTAAGTGACTGAAGCACTATAAGCTATATATTTAACATTTGAGGGTGTGTATTATTAGGCCTAATGAATGAAGATACGTGCAAAATCTTGATACACAAATTGAGAGGAAAGATTGTCCAGAAATGTAAGCCGAACCATCGACAACAAGCCAACAAACATAGGATATAAAATGTGACAAACGAAGCCACTAAACAGACACTAAACATTTCACATTTAATGCCACACATTTATGTATTTGTAGCTTATTTCACACGTAGTTGTCGTCTGCGTCAAAGCATGCACACACTCCTGTTGTAGTCATTGCGGCCTTTGTGCGCCCTGAACTGCACGAGATGCCATCTGTAATAAACCACAATCACAGCTTCAACTGTTTATAAGGTGCGAAAACAGCAAAGCATGTAGAGTCACAGTGACTGTAACCCAGCATTTGCAACGAGGCTCGGGCAAACAGTCAAATGTGTAATATTACTGTCTGATAGGCCTCACACACATAAACAACACACACACACACACACACACA
>JAPQRQ010056356.1:0-20240 GCA_037367365.1 Apogon talboti | reverse complement strand
TGAAATTCCAGTCGTGAACATTGCTTTGTTTCACACAGACACACACACACACAACACACACACACACACACACACACTGCTCGACGCTAAATCTGTTTTCCAGAAGGACCCCTGTATTTTCCCCCCCACAGGCGGAATATGATGTGATATATGATATAATGCGGCGGTAATGACGGATAGGCTACAATATGCAGTAAACACATTTTTCAATCAATTCACAGAAAATAAATGAAGATGCCACATGAAAAGATGAATAAACCCAGAGCCTATCAGATGCAATTACAATACATTAACAGAAAAAGACTCAACATCTTGCAGGCTGTACGTTGAATGACAAAACCAGATGCACACTCTAATATTTTCAGTTGTATATTTTTATTTTCTTAAGTCTGGGTAAACATTAGCACCACGTTTATTGTATGAGAAAAAATGTACACGGATACAGTGAAGGTTTCGGCAGTAAATCAAATATAGTATAATATTTCTTGGTAATAATTCGTCACTTGTCGTGGGTTTGGCCTGCTTGCCTCCCAGATGTCTCTTCTTGTTTCACAACAGACGGGAAACGTGCCGCCTTGTTCGCAGCTCATCCAGACACAGACTCCTGTCTGCATTCGTTCAGAACACAGCACAATGTCACCATAAATCCATAAAACCAACAGGGAAAAAAACCTAAAACACCAACAACAAATCAAAACGTAGCTGTAAATATAAGCATGTTAAATTTGTTAAATACATGCAGTATTTTTTTTAGTATTTATGCAGGGATCAAATATTCAAGTATTACTGCTTTTTTTTCCCCACCAGAATCCTCTTTGTTCTATTTCTGCACCTGTTTCATTATAAATCTATTCCCTGCGTTCACGTAAACACTATTTAATTATTTCAAAATTTTTTTTTTACAAATTTAATCTTGAACTAAAGTTAAAATCTCATTCTTTGTGTTGATCACATGTGTACATTACATCGGCTCAGAAATGCTGCAGAATTGGCTGCATACAGACAACAGTCGGTTGAAATTAACTGTGAAAAATAAACTGCAATACAATAACAATTATAATATCTTTAATTATTTGTAATAATATTATCGAAATATGAAAGCGTATTTTTTTCTTGCAAAAGATCTGTTCATTTACATATTTATCCTCAATAATAGCAGTCATAATACAGACCTACACGGGGGTAAATTCATTGTTTTGCGCATTTGTGTTAAAGATGAATTATTCTAAAAACCGAACAGATAAGAGAAATGTTGTCGAAATCCAGGGTATCCGACAGAGAAAGGTATGGGGGTGAATGGGATTTCTGTTGAATGCCAACACCCACTCACCTCTGCAAACAATTGATCCTATGTAAAAGCTGCTCCGTTCGTTTCTACACCACTAACCAAGTCCACTCCTCTCTTCTTTCTTTTCTCTCTCTCACGATAATCCTTTTTTTGCAAACGAAAAAGCGACAGGGTTTCGTCTTTTGGTGCATTTCTGATTTATTGTCAAATGAGTAAGCAAAAAAAAAAAAAACCCTTGTGCGTAATGGCCGTGTTTCCGCATCCCAGCTTTAAAGAAATCCCTGAAATCTAAATGAAAATTTCTTCTACAGCCTACCTAGAGAGTAGTTGTCCTCTTCCTGGCCATATATGATCTAAGGGAGTGTTAGATGGTTTAAATGTGTTCTTAGGGCAGGGAGCTGTCAGACCTTTTGGCGAGAAAGATTGATCACACACAGGCTACCAGGGCTCTTTGTTTAGAGCCTGAGCAATAAACAGCCATCAGATCCCCACCTTTCCGCTGCTTCACACTTCAGTGGCAAATCATGTCTACCCTCACTGTTATAACCAATAATGCTGAAGTGTGTATGTGTATGTGTGTGTATGATGGCTTGGGTCAACATTATCCCTATAGGTGAGATAAAACAAATGAAATGGGATGTGGGACGGGGAGCTATAAACTGTAAAATTATGACAAATGCCTGTTAAATACCCAAGCTGCTTTCATTCATAGCCACGAAATATTGGTGTTTTTATTTATTGAATGCATTCCTCTTATAATAGGTGGGGCTTCTAATAGCAAATATACAATAGATTATCCATTTCGCAGACTAAAAAATCGAATTTTGCTAAAATTTGATGTTTGATGGACGTGAAATTACATTGAAATCCACTAAAAAGTCATCTCTCTCTCTCTCTCTCTCTGTCTCTAAGTCTCTCTCTCTCTATTGGTGGGGGGAGGGGTGGTCGTGTTGTTGGATGTCTGGTGCAGCAGCTTCCCTCTCCAAGCAAGCCTTCATGAAGTCCAAAGATTAACGCGTTGGCACCGATAACGACACGACCGCTGGCAGTATGAGACATAAATGTGACTGCTGAAATGATTTGTGCACTGTCATGCACCCACACACATACACAAACAAAACAAATAAATAAAAAAGAAATGCACATGGGACACAGACATAGGTATATGCGCCACTGACGCGCGTTCCCGCACGCCCTGGTGCACGCGCAAAGAAGGCACGGCTTTAGAGTACATTTTCGGGGGGGGGTCAGTGGTGAACAAACTGACCCAAAAAATGTGTAAATAAAGCAACCCCTACCCCCGGAATGAGGCGTTACCCCTCCGACTTTCTCGATCAATCACAGGGGACAGTGGCTTCTTTTGATAAAAACCCCAAATTGTCATTGGGCAGATGCAATCATGTGACAAGCAGCACGGTCTAATTCCAACCATGTCCTCATGAAAGCAATAGTTTATGGCATAGAGGTCTCCATACGACTATATCCAGTTTAGTAGTTTATGAAAATAAAGTAATTATTAATTGTTTTATTTCTTCCGTCTAAATAACCTTAAATCAACGAGTTTTTTTTTTTTAGACCAGAGGGAGGAGATGAATTACGAATTTGGGCGAGAAAGTGGTTTTATCAACAGCCAGCCGTCGCTCGCTGAGTGCCTGACATCTCTCACTAACCCTGTCGGTGATGCATTTCAAAGTTCATCAATCAAGAGCCCGGCGCTTTCACAGTCGACACTGATTCCTCCTCCTTTTGAGCAGACCATCCCCGGCCTGAACCCGGGCAGCCACCCACGCCACAGCCGCGCAAAGCAGGCTCTGAAAGGCTGCAGCCCGCTGCAGGCTGCATCCCTACCCCCGGAGTACCCGTGGATGAAGGAGAAGAAAAGCATCAAGAGAAACCAGACTGCTGCTGCTGCTGCTGCTGCCGCTGCCTCTGCGACAACAACTGACTCCTCACCAATCTACTTCTCCCCCCAAGGCAAGACATGATGATTAATAACCTCCACGCAAAGGCTCCTCATTGTCTGAGGATTCCCCACTAGAAGCTGCATCCCGGGCCTTGTGCAACGTGGGCGTCCCTTTAAGCCAGTATCAGATTTTGATTTAAGCATGCTTAATCTCATCAAGTAACGCACTGACTTGTGATGCAGTGTAAAAGTGTTAATGTTTGACAGTAATGGAGAGTGATAGATTATTCCTACACGGGCCAGCAGCTGGCATGTTCATTAATCTTCACCCTGCGTCCTGTCCTGTCCACGCAGACCCATCATATTCTGCCTCGGGCCCATAAATCTTCCCAGTCCCGGTGACTGCCTGCCACAAGTTTCACCCCAGAGAGCCCGTTTGCCCTGCACACAACTGTGTTGATGTTTTATTTTGTCCACCAGCTTTCGGTGATTAAAAAAATATTTGGTTTATTTTTCTAGGTTCACCAGAGACACCAGAGGGTGGTGTTGGCGGTGGAGGGGCATCCCGGAGGCTGAGGACTGCGTACACCAACACCCAACTTCTGGAGCTGGAGAAGGAGTTTCATTTTAACAAATACCTATGCAGACCAAGGCGAGTGGAAATAGCTGCTTTGTTGGATTTAACGGAGAAGCAGGTGAAAGTGTGGTTTCAGAACAGGCGGATGAAGCACAAGAGGCAGACCCACTGCAAGGAGAACCGGGACAGTGAGGGGAAGTACGCGTGTGCGGACGACGGGCCGGAGGACGAGTTCGAACAGGCGGATGACGGAGGCGCAGCCGGGACGCTGCTGGAGCGGGAGAGGTATTTCCCCCAAAATACTTTGACTTCACAGTGTCAGAGCGGGCACAATGGAGAGAACCAAAGTCCGACTGTTACTCCTTTGAACAGCAATGACAAAAATCTGAAACATTTTCCAAACCTGGCGCCCACGGTTCCAATGTGCGTGTCAACAATAGGCCCAGACAATGCTCATTCCCCGGGCCTGGACGTGTCTTTGCAGGATTTCCAAGTTTTCTCTTCGTCTTCCTCATTCTCACCAAGTTTGTCAGATTCAACACAAAGTCCTCTGCCTTTAGTATCCGAAACATTTGACCTTTTCTCAGAAACACTCACAACAATCGATCTGCAAAACTTGAGCTATTGAGACACTGCAACAGGCTATATTTAATTTCAGACTCTGGTGTTGATTCTGTGTGTTAACGTTTGGGGGGAAACTTTAATAGATCTCAATAAGGTAAGTTAAAGCAAAAACAACAAAGCTACTATTTAGCCGATGGACTGTGTGTGTCTTAAGCAACAAGAGTTTATTTTTATATGAATTTTGACTATAAATGATCAGAATATTTTTCTGGAAATAAAAATTGACATGGATTGCAATCAGATGCGCTACTGTCTTATTTCGTTTTGAGTGAAGAGCTGATCAGACTGAGGCTGTAGTTTAAAAAATAGAAAATATTATTTATATTTAAAACTGTTTTATATATAAAATACAAAGAATATAAACGTTTTTAATTTATCGTGTTGGAAAATGACAAATGACATATATGGGCCTATATTTTATGACTAAATTGACTCCATAAAGTTAAACATCAGAAAAAAAACTCAATTAACCTAAACAAAGATATTGCACAATACAAATAAAGCTGCATATCATTTTATTTTAGTTTGCAATGGATATGCTATACATTTTTTATATATTTGATGGTCGTTCGGTCATTAATCAGAACATAAGAATTTTAAGAGATTCATCGCCTCTGCATGTTTAAAACCACAAAAAGAAAATTTGCTGTGAGAATTGCCTGGTAGGAGTCCCAGGCCAAAAGCTATGACTTTTCTTTGCTCTCTAATTAAATTTTATTGCCTATAAAACTCACAGCACTGAGGGTGCTTGTTTATAGCCTGATCCGTAAAGTAATGCAATCTCCTCGAATTAATAGAATCTCGCCTTGCGCCATTGTTTAAAACTTTATATTATTAAAATTCAGGTTAATTTCAAAGTCTCTGATGAAGGCTAACGCTTTTTCTCATTTCTAATTTATTCGAGTCATAAGTTGCTTTTAGGATTTGGTAAGTATAACTGTAAAAAAAAAAAAAAGATTTACAGATCAGCCACAAATACTACATTTGTAGTATTTGTATTCATATTATGTGTGGTTTGTGAAATTATATTTATGTAGACCCAAACGGAATTTTCATGCCATAAATAACTGGAGGAATTCCTGCGCTCAGCCTCGGCATGATGGCGAACGTAGAGAGGCGTTTGCCCCAGTGATGTAACCGCTGTACCTCCAATTATTTTATCAAGATACTGTTATGGACGCTCGGGGATAAGGCTTCACCGATCCTAAAATTAACAATCCCAACGATTAATTATTCTGAACACAGCCTGCAGGCTTTGGGATTCATTGATACGCTGCTATTTCATGCTGATGTTGACACTCGGCGTTTTTTCTCACAGCCTCATGGCAATAATAAAAGGTGAGGTTAAGTGATAAACCGCCTATCTCGCTGAGATGTGGTATTAAGTGATAACGGTGTTAAGTTTGAAAACAAAGCCCAAGAGGCAGAGAGGAGGCAGTCACATTTAGTTGGATGCTGAAGTCTCATAGCTGACTGTTAGGACCCCACTGTGTCAGCATATCCAGCGGCCACAGGCGAACCAACCCCCCAGTACCCCTCCTCTTGCATCTGTTCTTGAAAAAGTGCTGCCAAAGTCACACCACTTTTTGCTCCATACATTCTGCAGGTTGTTTTTGTAAAGCATTAAGAAGACATTAAAGCAGCCCCTCCTCTTTTTTCACGTTTCAACCTATTTGGAACAGCTATTTCATTATGATCCCTAACAGTGTGTGAAACCTTGCTGGAGTTGAACACCCCCCCAATATCAACATGCAGAGCGTGGATTACAAATATGTGATAAATAGGAGGAGGCCAATCAGAGGGAGGTTTGCAGAGACGGACAGGTACATTAAACTTTATGGGAAACTAGATATAGCACTGTGCAAGCATGTCCCGTTCTGCACACACTACACATACACACCCACATGCACACATGGGTCAAAGGTCAAGCTTGCTCTTCTCTCCTCTCCAAACTGGGAGGAACTACTGCCAGGTCAGGAGGGGGTCAGGTTTTGAATGACCAGAGCGGGTCTGACTCATAAAGAATTTAGTGGCTGCTCAGATAACTCTGCACAGGATGTGACATCAGAAAATGCACTTGGAAAAGTAATAGGCTAATGGTTGGAGATTTAATTTTGCATTGAGAAGCGAGGTGCATTAGATGAAACCTAAACCCCCATTTTCCTCTGTGCACTTGAGAAAGACCAGAACAGAGGATGGTTGTTTGTCTTCTCGCAAAGCTGTTGAAACCAAAGTGAATTAAGCGTTACTGGAGGGAGTCTGTGCATATGGCAGCACTGACAAACACTGGCCGCCACCTGCAGCTAAAGCTGGAGCTGCACTGACATTTCTGTCACATTTCTGCAAAACAATAGGCTATACAGTTCAAAGGCTCCCTCTTTTAACCTGGATTGGGTGATACTGCCTGTCAGAAGATGACTAATGAATGACTGACACTTTTCTAAACAATATAAAAACAGGGTTCATTTAGTGCAAGCAGGCAGGCTGTTGGTTTACATTTATGCACTGGAGTGTTGGTGCATGGAAAAATATATGTAGCTAGGTGATCTACAGTGCTGTCTCACATGGGATGCAAATGATGATGCAAATATTTAAAGTGGGTTTTAGGGATAAACAGATGATCACTTCCTGATACATTTATTGCAAGTAAAAAAAAAAACTTGAAAAACACATGAAGTACCCTCTCAAAGATAAATGATTCTTGTTTATATGAATTTATAGTCATTATTGTTAAAAAAAGACACCTCCATTATGTCCATTAAGTCAGTCCTGAGTGCTTTTGCCTGAGAAATATTATCTGAAATCAATCAAAAATGCTATCATTACACTTTATTAGTCTGTTAAAACCAGTTGCTCCATTAAAGCATCAACTTGCTGTCATCACTTGTTGGCAAAATATAAATACACACAAAAGCTGATGGAGCAATAAACGTCAGTGCGTCTGCTGAACACCAGGCGGGTTGTGTTGTGTGTGTTGGTGTTGCAGCGGAACTGTGTGTGATCAGTGATAAATAATTCGCAGATGAACTTCCGTGTGCATGAACCCACGGCTGCTTCCGCGTCATGTGAAAGTTCCTCAGTCGGACCGTCCATCGCAAACCAGCTGATACACTGTCCACGATGAGGGCGATTCCCGAGGAGATCATCACGCTCATTTCAGGTAAAACGTGCCAATATTGTAACGTCGTCCCCTTGTGTTTCAGTCCCGTTCTGTTTTAATAACCCCCTTCAGTAAAATCCTACTTTTTAAGTTACCGTTTTGCAAAAGAGGAAGTGAGATCTGATATGTGTATTGTCGTCCAGTTGCAACTTGGTGACACACCGCACTGCTGGGATGGTATTTTACTCAGAAATGCATCTGTATCCTGGTGAAAAGCATCAAACTACACCTGGAAGATGGGAACAGCTGATTTGTACATTACTGCTTATGAAATGCAGTGATGTCAGGTTTTATTAATTTACATGTTTTATTTTTGGACAGATCTGGAAACTTTCCTCAGTGATGGGTTAAAAGGGGAAAATCTGAGCAAGAAGGCAAAAGAGAAAAGGGAAGCCTTCATTAAACGGCTCAAGGAGGTCAAACTGGGGTATGAGCTCACTTTTTCACACCGTGTTAAAAAATATTTGAGCCTTGTTGAGAGCTGATGCAGCCGTTCACATCTGTTTACTCCCTTCACAGTTTCCCACATGATTTCAAGGATAAAAGTGAGTGGTAATCTTACTCTCTTTGTTTGATGATCCTAATACCTGTTACACCCTAACACAGCACACACTGCTTGCTTTAGTAGGTGAGGAAGACTCAGATGACGAGGAAGAGGCCGACAGCAACAATGACGGAGGGTCGCTGCAGTCAGAGCGTACAGACAAGGATGAGGAGGCTTGTGAAGGTAAGCCACAAGCACTTAGCAAATGTCCAAAGCTGACTTACTAACTGTGGATTAAAGTATTGAAAATTGCATCTTGGCACAAAAATACACAAATCTTCCAGTCTGCTCCTTGGAGAAAGTGACTTTGAGTGGCACAATGAGGGAGACATTCCAACTGTAACTTGGCAACATACTTTGGAAGCAATTTGGGGGCTCAACTGCTACTCCCACCGCCTCTTTCAACCCACCCCTCTGACAGCAAGAGCATGCTTTATTGCTCTCAGCCCCAGTCTGTGGACTGAAAATTACTGCCAAGGCTGTAGTTTGAGAAAACACACACATTCCCCACCATACAGTAGCCCAAACCCTGTACAGTATACACTCCACCACGGTAATCTATGCAATATTTTGTATTCACTTTTATAAATAGGGTATCAGGGAAATCCTTGTGAAAGGGTGATTAGGGGTGTGGGGTTTATGGGCTGTAAGCAGCTGCCAGTTTTATGGCTGCTCTTTCACACAAAGCAACTTTGACACAGTAGTTGAACATTTGCATTGAAGTTGCACACTGCAAGGGGGACTCTTAAGCAAGCAGCAAGACACTGTTCATTATTTTAGCTGTTCACTTTAACATCCATCAACACACAAGAGCAAAGTTATCCTCAAACCCACATGATCGTACTTAATTCTTTACAAATAAATTAACTTTTTAAGCTTTAGACTCTAATTATGGTTAGATAATAAGCAATATCGTCAACACACTTAATGTATCATAACCTCATAAGATGTAGTAAATGAATACGCCATGGAAACGGATTACAAACTGTCAGACAATGACAAATGGCATGAGATTTGCTTCTGTGAAACAAAAACATTCTAATTTACAATGAATGTTGCACCATTTAATGTTGCAAAATGTGTGAGTGTTTCATAGTCTCTTTATTATGATTCTTTACAAACACTTGTGTGTGTAGTGTTTGGTTATTTCACATTAAAGGGAAGTAAAGTTTACGCATGAGTTTGTGTGATGTGTTCACTGATGCTATAAAGTACATGGTCATGTTGACATACATCTGGAATGTCTGTAACTCACTGGAAATGGACCCACATCCAAGTCCAATCAATATACGGATACATTATGAGTTTCCCCATTAGGATTAATGGTTAATCTGTACCTATATGTCACTATTCAGACAAATTATATCATGATTTGTTTTTTGTGCACTTCAGCCAGTTCTAGTTCAAGGTTGGCTCAGAGATTACACATCTAACATGTTACTGTCAAATGAATAATTAAGGTAAAGTTGGAGCAATTATGGTTTTGATACAATAGCCATTTTTTTGGTTTTGCATAATTTTTAAATTTTATTTGACAGCAACAATAAACATAGGCACTGTTACAAAAAGTATGCAACCTATGCAATGTACAGGGATTGTAGTTGTTGTGGCTTATTTGCAGACTTTGCAAAGAAAGACACAGAAGAACAGTTTGACAGAACAACATTGAAATTAATAAAGACTAAACACTGAACAAAATACGTACACGTTGTCACAAATCAGGAAATACTGCAAGTTACAAAAAACAAAATGAACTACTATAAAAAATTAACTCAACAACAAGAGTTTAATGAAAGGTTAGATCAGTGCTGGATATGATTGTGTGTGGTCTTTGTCTGAGCCACACTTTTAAACCTTTAAAATTATTTGATGTTTTTATTTCTGGTGGTGACCTGACACAGATGCTGTCTCCACTAGGGGCTCCCCTTGTGGTGGCTCCTTTAGGATCACCTGACTGAATATTTCTGGTACAAGAACATCACACACTTAAAGATCAATGTGATTACATCCCTCCAGGTGCCCAACAGTCCCCACCTGTAGCTGCTCAGGATCTGACATCTGTCTTTAAGGCAGGATATCTTGAGAAACGCAGAAAAGGTCAGTATTTGTCAAATTAAATCCCCTCAAAGTGACACAACTCCCTGTAAATGTAAGTTTCTCTAAATGGTCTTTTCCGCTGTCGTTGCATTTCTCTCGACAGATCACAGCTTTTTTGGCACCGAGTGGCAGAAACGGTGGTGCGCACTAAGCCATCACACCTTCTACTATTACGGCAGCGAGAAAGGTAGTGTCTGTCCCACATTTGCTGCCTTTTGTGAATTACATTCTGTGAAGACAAACTTTGAAGTGAATGGATATTTGACACTCTGCTTTTGTGTCTCAGGTAGGGTGACCAGATCCTAACTCACTAGACGAGGGACAAACTTCATATATTTTATTTAAATGCAAGTTTGCTCACATAAGAAAACACAGCGGCAGGAAGCATTCATGCTGACTGTTAATAACAATGTGGGACAGCATTTCAATTCGCGGGACGTGTAAAAAAAAATAAAATAAAATAAAAATGCGGGACTGTCCCACACAAAGAGGGACATCTGGTCACCCTAGTGTCAGGTCTGACATTGACAGTACTCTGAGTGCAAACCTTTACTGTTGATGTTTTAATTTCCTGTAAACAGACAAGCAGCAGAAGGGCGAGTTTAATATCGAAGGCTACTCTGTCAAAATGAACAACGCCTTACGAAAAGACTCCAAGAAAGACTGCTGTTTTGAGATTTCAGCTCCAGACAAGCGAGTCTATCAGGTATGCCCGTCTGGAGTCCCTCCTGGCTAAATGTTCCTAAATTAAAAACACAAAGATGGACTTGAAATGTTTGTTTAAGTCCTGGCATAGTATGTGTGTACATGCACTTCATTAAATCTTTATTTTTAAAACATATTCATTCATTTGACACTGCTGCCTTTGCGATGCCTTAAGTTGACATGCATATTTAAGAAGGCTAATAAATGAGGGTTTCAGGCACATTCAGGCTCTTCCATGCGGAAAATTTTACTATGCATAAATGCAGTATTATTTGTTTATGTTAATTAATACATGTATAACTGCATATTGCACTGACTACAGTTTTCATTTCGCTCGTCTTTCATCACAGTTTTGTGCGTCATCACTAAAAGAGGCGGAGGAGTGGGTGAAACAGATAGACTTTGTCCTGAGAGGTTTGAACGGTTTACGCTTATTTTGTGAATGCATTATTATGCTCCGTACTGTCATTAGCAGTGATGAATAGCATCACGAATGAAAATTTAAGGATGAATCAAAATTATTTTAATTGTAAAAAATGGCCTGTGTGTGAAGTTGGGAGGATTATTTTCTTTGTTTTGCAGATATGACAGGCATCATCCCAGAAGAAGACGATGAAGACCAGGAAATGTATGACGATGTTGGACCTATGACGGATAACGGAAACCCCCAGCCAATCGACGACGACATCTATGAGGAGCTACCAGGTCTGACCTGTTATTTTATTACTGTAATCATCTGTGCTTTACTACACTGCAAAATGCATGGATCTCTTTTAGGGCTGAGACGAACAATTATATTCTCACAATTAATCTGTTTATTATCTTCTCAAGTGATTGAAACATTGTTTGATAGAAAAATTAGACGCCAATGTGAGATCCTCAAACGTCCAGAAAATATTTATATGTAAGAAGCAAGAATGAAGAAGAATTTAGACTTCTCCCTCAAAAATCACAAAATCCTATTAATCTACACTTGTCGATTAACTTAATGGCACCTCTAATCTGACTGATATTGTTTCTTTTATTGAATACAAATTGTTTATTTCCTGACCTGTGGTATTTCAGTGACTGCTAATTGATCAGAGAACCATATCACCCTTATACATTAGTATTGTTTTGTTTTTGTGGTTTTTTTTTTTTCCCCAGAGGATGAGATTTCCACTCCAGCAAAGCCTCCTCCAAAAGTGGAACTATCCAGCAAACCTGCTCCTCCTGTTGCAGGTACACAGCAATGAAACGTATCTTTTGGTGTATGTCGATAAAGGTCAGACTGTATTTTTGGCGTTTTTTTCTTGTGCTTGTGTGAAAACTAGACCTTTTAAGCCACCGTGAATAAGAAGAAGCAGATGAAGTGACATTAATAGAGGAAGTTTCAGTGAACATGCGCAACTGAAAGTTTGCACAGTTCTGGAAATAACTTTCAGGCCAGTTAACCAACTTCCTTTTACAACAAGTGATGTGTTACATTTGCTGTTCTGAATTTTGTCAATTTATGTCTAGTCTACATGAAAGTCCTACATAATTATCAAGCTGAAGCTCTTACAGTGAAACAAGATCAGTATTTTGGACCTTATTAATACTAAAACATCTTTTTCTTTTGGCTTTCCTTCTAGTCTTTTTGGAAAGAAGTGGCAAAAATAATCTAAAAAAAATCCTGGCTTTTAGTGTCACTACATTATTTACATCTCTTTATCTTGGAAATTTCCCAGTCAGAGAAAAATTGATGCCTATCTCAAAAAGATACTGCTGGCAGGAAGTGAAAAAGACCATTACACAATGATGGGTTCAGAAAAAGCTGTCCTTGCTATCAGTAATGTAAGACATATACATGTGCCAGAATAGACCTATTCATAACAGATCCACAAAGAAATATGGTGCTTAATTAGGCAGTGTTGTCGTTGGCTAAATAATAATGTGGAAAGTCTACTGATAAATCCATCAGACATTTCATATTTATTATACTGTGTAAGATGCACAAGATAAACATGCAGCTCCCACACTTTTGTAGTTCCAAAATATAAATCTGGTGGCATTTTGTGACACAAAAATACGCTATGAATTGCCATGACATCTGCATAAAAAGTGCAAGAAACTGTGAGTTTATGTATATGAAAAGTAATTCATTGTATAAATTCATGGCAGCTATAATCAGATTTGATGATGCCAAGTTTTTCCCATATCTCATAAAAAACACTTTATAATGAACAAACATGTCATATCTTTTTCCAGTGTAACAAAAAAATGTATTAGGAAAACAAATGCACATATCATAGAATTGCTATGCATTTTAATCATCTCATGATCTCACCATGATCCGCTGTTTCTATCATTAAAACCACTCACAAAAGACTTAGAAAAATGATGCAAGACAGTCAAATTGCGATTTTACTCTTACCCTGTCATCAAATATGCAGCCAAAGAATCTTAACAACATGTAATAGCTATTATATGTTTGTTTTCTGAGGCATTTTGGACCTCCATCTGCAGTTAGTTTTCATTTTTACCAGCTGCGATCAGCTCCTCCTTCTCCTGTTTATAATACTCTGTTGGAGAATGAACAGTGCACCTAAAATCTAGGGGTTTTGTACAGATTATACTCAGCTTTGTCAGTTTTCTAGTATATAGCTATACATACAAAAACTCTAATTATTCTGTGATGTGCACAGGCTACAGCAATTAGTCTGCAGTGTGAAACTGGGACATAGCTTTATGTACATGGAGCCTTTACTTCAGGTTCTTCACTGCCTCCTGTTGGTGCTCCTCTGCACTGCCAATCATGGCTACAGTATATCAGAGCTGTGGACACAAAGGAAAACGCTTAAAGCATCTTATCTTTCCCCTGTTCTTTCAGTTGATAAGAGCACAGACTACCAGAACTACTATCAGGGCTTATGGGATTGTAGCGGAGACCACCCAGATGAGCTGTCCTTCAAACGTGGAGATGCCATATATATCCTGAGCAAGGTACAGTAGAACGTAGTATAGTTTGCTTCCAGTCAGAAGTAAAATTTGTCCCAAGATAAGTGTTTGTGTGATGAATGTTGGAGCCAGAATTAGTTGTAACCCCACTGTAGCGCAAAAGCCTGAGCTGTAGCCCCAGACCACCTAAAGTGAGTTATTTCTAGGCCCTTGGAGGAACCGACTGTTCATATCCTTTACTGGCAGAGCCTGGCCCACCGCCTTGAGGTGAGGGCTGATGGTAAGAGGCAGACTGGGCCAGGTTCTCTCTCTCTGGCACTGTGATGGGGATTAGTTGTGTCACAACGGAAACTGTTTTAGTGCTGTTGGCGGAGGCTGGGCTTGGCTGGCACACAGCTCCATTCCATCACTTCCATCTGGACTGTTTCTGCACACTGCCGCTGCTGCCATGCCAAGCAGTGAGCAGCTCTGCCTCAGCCCACACACCTCTCAGACGTCTCTCTCTCTCACCTCGCCAAATAGGAATGTGTGTTCTCAGGAAACCCAGGCTCAGTCCGCCACTCTATTCAGAGCAGGTGAGGACGTGTAGTGGACGCACAATTTCCGAGGCTTGTCGGCTAGGCGAGGGGTGGCATGTGTGGAGAACCAAGAGGCCGTTCTTTACCTTATTATGTAATTAAACAGGAGGCCTTCTGTGCTTTACTGGTGCATATGAACGCATAATTGGATTTTGTTGTGATACATTTAACAAGCTTGTTTTTGAACAACACACAGCAAATAAGTCAGGGAGTGTTATACATCTAAACCGGGCCTGTGGTGGTGAGGGGGGAAAAAAGTGTGAAATACGCACCATCTAGACTAGCTTTATTTCCTGTCTGGTTTGGTTTCTATGGAGCATGTACTCAACTGACACATCCTGTAGTGGACTGGCCAGGTCGTTTTTTTTTAATTTTTAAAATCAAGTCTGCCATCTAGTGGTGAGTAACAGGACTGAATATTTGAATCCATCTGTGGCCTAAACCAGATGTACACAGAAGATTTTTAACATTATTTGTGTAGACCTTAATAGCAGCATGAGGTAATTGTTCTACTTTTAGCTAACATGAGGAAAATATGTGTGTAAATTAAAGTTTTAAAAAAAAATGTATTTGTTTATCATTTACTATTTGTCTATTAATTCTGGTTTACACTACTCCCTGGTGTTTTTTGTCTTAGAAAGAACACAAAAAATACTTCTATTGATCAACTAATTGATTCATTGATTCAGCAGCACTAATGGGAGGAAACAAATGCACAAAGCAGACAGACCTTTCTGTGCTCATTTGCCAAATGCCTGTTTATTGCTCTCTCTTCGTGTGTGGAAAAGGACCAAGACTCAAGTTGCCCTTTCACTCAGACTAGGAGTGCCATTAGCTGAAACCTTGGTGTTGGGGGTTGTGGCCCACTGCGAGGGCAATGACCATAAAACCTGTCTGGACTGCAGCAGCCAGCTGCAGCTAAAGGGACAGACGACTCCTTCCTCCCCCATTCTCCTTTCTCCCTCTTCCCTTGCGTCCCTCCCCCATTCCACAGCCCAGAAATAGCTGGAGTGTTACAGCTGCGAGACCCCCCAGTCAGGCCTGGGTGTTGATTGTAGGACCTGACTGAGAGTGTGTTGTCCGGATATGCAGCACCGCCCTCCCCAGTTCAAGTCACAGCACATAAAACTAATCGGGAGATGTAACATCGCACTTAACTTAAGTGGTTAAATGGGTTGATAAAATGTAAACACTGCCCAAATATAATGCTGCTGACACAACTGTTGTCATTGTGCCCACATGTCTTATCGCCTTATCACCATTATGCAGTTTGTGCCTGTAATCTCTGATGCATCAGCTCTGCAGATTTTCAATTTCATTCAGTTTGAGACAATGGTATTTGTCAGCTTAGTGTATTTGTGCTAATGTGTGTGTTGTTGCACTGTGGATTAGTCTTTCACAGGTCTATATCCGTGTTCTTTTTATGTTGTGTCCCGCATTCACTCAAGCATGGCTTATTTGTCAGAACAGAGCTACACAATGAGGTGTTGGCGTTTTCAAAGGCTGGCTGCAGGAAGTCAAAATGTGCACACACACTCGCAACACCCCCTTACACACACCTCATGGCAATCTACAATATATTATCCCCCTGGGCCATGTTATATAATGTCATTTTCACTATGTGACACATTTTTCATTTCTGTTTATTTCTTTGAGTTTATTTTATTTATTTAACAGTTTAAGGTTGCAGAGAGGGCATTTTAATAGAGGTTAAAACTGGGCAGGTGTCAAGACAGGCGCAAAAGACGCATTAAAACAGGAACAATGCTATACATATATCACACAAAATTTACTTGAATATGACGATGACAATACATAAAACAAAATACACTTGAGGTTACATACCCCAGCCATGATTTTAGATTAATTTTAAATGAAAAATACTGAAAAGGGCCAATGAACAATTCCAGATGTGAGCTGCTCTCACTGAAAAAGCTGAATGTTCATTGGTGTTATACAGTCTTCTCTTGCCACAGATCTAGTGTATTTATGATAATCATCATAATTTTTTTTTTTATTAAACCAGTAAGGAGGAGGAACATGATGATGATGCTTATTATATGTTTAATTTGCTGTTAATAATCCACATGTACAAATGACCTAACAATGTATTGATATGCAGTATTTTAGTCTGTGACACATTGAGTCTGGTGCCCTTTTGTCTTACATGATGAACGGTCCATCAGCAGACACACGTCACTGTTGTCCACCTATGTTGTTATTGCAATGTCTCTGTGATCATACTAAGATATGATCATTTACATCCATGTCTGTCACCTGGGGAATAAATGGACACAGATGTGGTCTCTGCTTGTACCTGAGTTTTGGCTTAGGTTTGAGACACTGTGCAGGTTCCTCTTCCTTCAGCCTTGGCAGAATGTGATCTCCGGTGTGATTCATGTCCTGGGAAGACTTTGATGTGAGGTCAGGCTCTTTGCCAAAGAGAGAGAGGGGGTATTCTCCTCTTGTTTCAGATCTCTCTCCTCACAGTGTCTTCCTCACATCTCAGCATGCTGACAGCCATTTGGAGCTATTACTTGTCAAGCTGTGACAGATTTATATGTGATGTCCTCTACGCACACTGGGTTTTTTGTCTTGAGTGGAGAGTGTGCAGTCTCAGAAATGACATCGGGTAGAGAGTGGGAACTGAAAAATGTTTTGAAAGACAGAATGTTTAGTTCTGAAAGAAAAAAAAAAACATGCGTGTCATTTGCTCAAGTGTCTGTTATTGTTAAATCTGTTTTCTTCTGTTCTAGGAGTATCAGAGCTTTGGCTGGTGGGTTGGGGAGAAGAATGGAGCCATAGGTATTGTCCCCAAAGACTACCTGATGGAGCTGTACGCACTATAAATAACAAAAATTCACCCTGTGTAAGTTGTGCAAAACACATTTTAGTTTTGCTCTTATTTGGTGGGTTTAAATCTAAAGTATTAAAATATACACATCTGCTTAAAAAATGTACATACTTTGTGTTATTTTACAGGAACATTCCCTCACATATGCATAGGAAGAGGGCTGAGAAGACTGAGATGAAAAGATGACCACGTGAACAGATATATTTTTTAAACTCTGCACTGTTTGTTTGTATTTATTTCAACTTGTCTAAGATTATTTTTTTCCATAACATTTCATGTTCTGCTTTTGGTAAATGCACATAAATAAAGATTTGAACCTATTATCCTTATCTGTTATATATTTACCTGCTTGTTAAGCCACAAGGTGGCAATAGAGTCTCTTTAAAGGTCACAGACGTCCTTTTCCAGAGGTCTGCCGGAATTATCCAGTTGCAGTTTCTTTTTCTTTCTTTCTTGTTTTTTTTTTTAACATGTTTTTGACAGACTGAAAATGGTGAATTTGGTAGATGGTGAAGTTAGGCCAGCTAATATTTATTTACTCAAAGACTATGTCACAAAAGTTGTCAAAAACAAATGAACATGCCCACATTTAAGACATGAGTATATTCATAATTTCTAAAATACTTAGCTGCTAAATTATATTATTTTTCTTCTGGGACCCTGTGCAGTTCAAACAAGATTATTGTAATCGTTGGTCATTATGTCTTCAGTTTTCTATATGTACTTTTGTCTTAAACAAGAAAGAAAAAGTACATAAAGATTATTGTAAATACTAAAACCCTAAAGCATAACAAAATCTATTGGAAATATGAAAAAAAGAGTATATTTGTTTTTAAAGACGAGTTTATTTGTGTGGTCGGCACTTTTGGTCCAAGCATCGAAGGGACACTGTTTTGTTATGGCACCTGAGAGATTTTTCTGGGCAGAGGATCACAGCGTGGCAGATGGTTGGCTGTGCTGTGTGGCTGAGTGAAACGGCTGAGGTGCACTAATAAGACAGCCTACCACACGGAGAACAGGGATGCTTATTGCCCTCTGAGGGGCTGTTTGACAGCAGGCGAGGTGGTGTTAGCTGGGCATATCCCTTCGAGGTTGCATACATACTGTAGGTATCTTTTTACAGTCTCGTCACTGAAACTTAGACCACGGTTTTGTCTGCTGGAGTCAAATTTCTCTTCTTTGGCAGCAGACAAAGAGGACTTGTCAAGGTTTTTTCAAGGTTACAAGAAAATGGGAAGGAAAATGCGTTCATTAACCAATAACTCACTGTATCTTTCTCTCCCCGTTCCCTCTATTTTTTCCTCACTCCTGTCTCTCCGTTTTGTTCCTCTTGAGTGATGAGCAAGTCCTCTGTCCTCTGGGTGACATTCAAAGCCAACATAAATCTTGGCCTTTACGGTGTAGTGCAGTTATAAAGCCTCTCTGCTAATTGGAGTTGTAATGAATTACCATAATTAGTTATTGAATATACCACATTGGATACAGAGTGGAAGGCTTTGTTTTAAGGCTGGAATGGGATGTCATGAAACTGTGATATTCAGGCTGCAGACATCAGCAGATGACATTTTGACAGCATTACCCACAATGTTTCCTGCATCATCCAATAATTTAGGTGATTATGAGGCACTTCCCCACGCTTACATTTTGACTGAAATCCATACACACATATTTCTCTAGTGCTGACAAAGCTTGATATTTCCCCACAGAGCTCTCCTTTTAGTCTTAAGCTATGGGTTAGGTGCGTCAATGGCAAGCAAGGCTAAATATTGCCTCTCATTTTTATGTGCCAATAAAGGATTTCCTTAATGGATGTCAACTACACCCCCATCCCCCCTTAGATTTGGACAGCCATATCTTCAGAATATACAGGTTCTTTTATAGCAATTTAACATCAAGATATAATGTTTCATAGATAAATGCCACTGTGCTATTAATCTAGTGAGCATTAAATTACACTAATGATACCAGAATATCACTAATTAATACTTGCAACCATAAAGATACACTTTTACCGGCCAAATATATATATAGATTGAGCTGCTGAGTAATAATAAATAAAACTGGATTTGCTGAGAAAGATGATGGAAGTGTTTCCCTTCCAGATACTTTTTGGTTATAGACGTATTTTGTGTGTAAGCTCTGTTTAATGTAAAGCTCCAGGGTAAATAACCCGCAGAGCATATCAGTGCACAAAAGCCCCTCTGTTTGCAGTGATATTTACTCATCTTCGTTAAGGATTAGCATCATTTCATAGCAGGCTAAAGGCTTGATCTATACCACTTTAGAGAGGTAATCTTGATCAAGCTGTCAGCTGTTCTGCTGCTCTTTAACCAGGTCACTCCATCATAGATCACCACACAGCTTCATAGAGAGTTTCTGTCAGGAATAACACAGCCTTATTTATGTGGTATCCCCTGGCATTTTGCAGGAAATGTATTACCTCTCCAACTGGCCCTCTGTCAGCATTCCATTAAAGCCTCTCCCCTGGTCTAAATCCTTAAATCTGAAATAGACATTTTTTAAATGCAAGTCACTCTTAATTGAGGTCAGTTTCTGTTAACATAACTCATGGCAGCTGACAAATTAAGGTTTCCTCAGCTGCCTTATGACATTGGGAGAAGACATGGTGTATTTAAAGTGAAAGCTAACAAAGATCCTGACAGGCCGCTGTGAAAATACATATTTCTGAAATTTGAAGCTTAGCAGGTTTCCATTTCTTTCAGTGGTTTTTCAATATCTAATGTGTAATATTATGAGCTGCAGATTGGGGTTAGTGGCAGGCCAGTAAATATGGGTCTAGACAAGTCATTTATTACGAGCTCCACACCCACCTCTCTCACACGTTAACAGTGATGTTCTGCCTCCTTGCTAATTGCCTTCTGGGAGCTGCAGACAGTGATGTCTAAGGATGACCTGTATATCTTATGAGCAGAAGCAGAGACACAAGTGGCTCCACTGTCTGAGGACAGATATACGTGTGTGTGTGTGTGT
>JAPQRQ010056262.1:6141-18421 GCA_037367365.1 Apogon talboti | reverse complement strand
CAGTGCTTGATTAAAATTTGTTGAAAAAATATATTTGAAGCCACTATATTAAAGAAAACACTCAAATTTGCGCTGTAAAAAATAGAAATCCACCAGCAAAAAACTGCCATCATCCAATATACTTTTATTATGCATATTATATATTCTGCATCCATATTGGAAGCATCCATGAAGTCCTCATTGTGACCAGATGTGGAGTATCAACAAAGCTTGAATTGAATTTGGTGAATATTTTAATGTATAAAACATGAGGTATGTGAAGACTAAATATAACAATATCTTCGACAGCTCTCCCCATAGGCCTAATCTCATGTAAATACTGTTTTTGCTTCACTTTAAACATATAGGTCTTAATACCATTGCTTTCTCCTACTGTTTTGCTATACTAATGCTTATGTGACAAAATGGTAATGAGTGTATGTTCCCGCTGTTGTTCAATGGTTGACTGAGTAGAGAGTGCCTCTGACCTTTGACCTTTTTAATTTCTGCAAAGCCGTGGGAGGGGAAGGAGATTGAAGATGCTGCTACTAAGTGTGATCAATCAACACCATGTATCACATTTGACCACCTCCTCCTGAATGTGTGAAATCTGAATAATTCATTGACACATAACCCTTAAGGGGATATTTTTTCAAATTGGATTATGCAAATAGATTGCTTTGTGGATTTTGTGTGCGTGTACGGACCTGGTAATGTATACTTTACATTTAACACATCCGCCCTTCTCTTTATCTTTACCTCTTTATTGCAAAGTAAATAAATTATGAATATTTATGGTATTAGTGCTATGGATTGTACTTTGCTTGTTTGTCTGGTGAACTTACAATGAGGTTTTCGCATGACACAAACACCTTAACGAAGCTGTGGATTGAACATAATAAAAACATCCTCTAAGCAGCTCATAATAGAGATTTTTTCAGATGTGCTTATTGGCTACATTAATCAAAGTGTTGCCCCATCTGTGTTGTCTGCCTTATAGTAGGTTGGTCATCTTATATTAGCATGCCTGTGGTCACTTTAGTTTTAGCACACGGAAATAATTTATTGCATTTCCAGTTGGAACAATAGTCTTATGTCAAGGTCATCCTTTTGTGTATTTATATTGTCATATTTATTCTTTAAATCCTTGCGGCGATGAAGTACTTTGTAACTCTGAAACAGAAGAGGTCCTTGAGAAAGAGGCTTTTCACTGGAGTGTAGAATGATCATCTCTGTGCTGCCGCAATAATATTTCAAGGCTGTTGTCCCCTGCGGTCATAAGAAGTTCAGCCAATTTGTGTTAGCAAAGGTCAGGTCCATCTGGAGTGCTGTTTACATTCTGGGGTACCCTCCTTCCTCACTATTCAGTGTCATTCACTGAACAGTGTCACGCACACTCGAAATCACACAGCCTTGCTTGAGTACAGTCCACATTCCACACAACCTACAATACTTGGCATGTGTGGAATGTTGTACTCTCCATTTTAAAAATGAGTCAAACAGACAAAAGAGCAGTTGGACTGATTTTTCTGCTTTCCACTGTCACACTTATTAAGATCTTTGCTGCATATACAGTACTCCTTTATCTCCTCCGTCTGCGTTTGGGTGTACTCTCTGACTGTGATGATATTGTTCCTGTCTTTCTGAAGGCCACATCTGCAAGTTATGCTGCTGGAGCTTTTCTCTGGACTGTGACAGAGTTAAAACAATACAATACAACATAATCTAATCTAATGATAGGATAATATCTCTAACTAACAGTGCTGTTTTTGAATTTTCTTTCTTCTGCGGTACATAATGGAGTACAGATTACAGATTGCGGAAATAAGCTGCGCATGGACATCGTAAGAGCAAGGCTGTATTTCTAAAGCAGGCCTTAAATTAAAGGTCTCTGTGGGCTGTCATTGCTGCCCTCCAGGCCAAGCTGTGTCATTGTCACTGCAGTGGACTTGACTGCCAAAACATGCTGTGACAACTGGCCTTCAAACTCACGCTAACATCTCTGTTTCTTTTCTTTTAAGATTCCAAGCGCTTCAGCAATAAAATACATTTAAGAAGTGCTTTAGAAGATGATGCAGATTAACTAGCTCCCACAGATACAGCACATCCTCAGTTTGTGGGCGCCAGTCGTAAACTGAATCTGTCAGATTTAGTTTAGAGTCTAGAGTTGATGGTTGCAAGAAGTCAGCTCAAATGCACTGGGATTTAAAGATTTCAAGAGAAGCAGGATCATTTTGATGACTTTATTAGAGATGTCTTGTCCGGAACCAGCTTTTTGACCAATAAAAGATTGAAGATGTTGTGCATCATTATATTACCCATAAAAAAGCCACTTTTTTCCTTTAGCTGGAAATATATATGTATATTCAAAAGTGGCTTCATCATTTAAAAAACCAAGGTAAATGTGTAGTTATTAGGTCTTCATCATAAAACATCACAGACAGTTTAGTATTGACTGAAACCCGCAGTATGAACACCATCTTCATCTTTGTGTGGCCCAGTCATTTAACATCTTATCTAAATTGTTTGGTTGACAGATGTCAGACTATGAGAAAACACAGCTGATGTCCATTTGCTTAATACATTAAAGTCTGTTTTATTTAATAACCGCTGTGGCTCTTTATATGCAGTACATTACAGATGGAATGTATTAACAGGCGGCTAACACTGCCACATGCAAACACAAAACACTACCCGATTTTTGTACTGCGTTCAATTTACATTCTATTGTCACTATTTGAGTTTACTTTATAGTTCTTCTTTAAACTTGTTAAGGGTGTTTCTAGCACATCCGGCTCTCAACACTATTTAGTAACGATCACTGCAATCACTTAATTTCTGTCATCTGTAACTACTCTGATTTTTTGCTTCTATTGGGTTTACCATTGCTGTATTTGTTCTGATAGACCCCAATGTCTGTTGTATGTCTAAGTTGTAGGTTGGAGACAATAAGGTAATTACTACATCTGCATATAGACAGCCAAAGTCCTTAAACCAATGTATCACAGTGAATGATGTGGAGCAATTTTTCAATCCTCTTTGAATTCTGCCATCATTTACACTTATGTTTATCATTTTACAAGATCCTTTTATGTCATTAAAGTCACAGTTTGTTGTAAAACTATTTAAGTATGACACTGTGAAAAAAGGCAAAATATTTTTTACCAAACTTAGGTCCCATGGAGCAGGACTTCGGCTCTCTATTTGTTTAGTCCGTGCTAATTAATTTTCCTCAATCATATACATATTAGAACAGATTATTAGAACAGAATATGCTGGTTTAGCTTGTATTGGTCAGATGTATCTCACTTTTAACCAAGGAAAAACAAGTCTTATGCATACATTGTTTTGCTTGAATATAATATTTTAGATTTTCATAATGGACACTGAGTTAGATTTGTAAAGTTACTGATCTCTGCATCTGTTCCATACTTACATTTGTGAGTATTAAACATAAGTTTTAACTGTCAGTGCAGGAAAAAAAAACTATTACAGTCTTTTGCTTGTTGATGATTGATGTATGATGATTATAATCATGTGGCTGAGTAGGGTTGTTTCATTTGCGCTTGTGTGTTATTTTCTGCAGTATAAGTCTGTGTCCTTTCAACACCATGCACCTGTGAACATGTGTTTATATCTGAAGGAAAATCTAAATATGATGCCAAACCGTTTCCGTGAGTATTGTTGTCAGCGGCCTGTGGTGCAAGACTGACCGTGACATCCGTCCCATCATTGTCCGAGTGCAGCCCAGATGTGCTCAAAGCGTAGGCGTGTTCATAGAGGCTTTTCTGACAAATTTGTTGTGACAGCCAAGTTTAAATATAATCATTGTGAGCAGATGTTAAGTCCTAACAATTGTACCTTTCTACGCAAAACTGCCTCAAGGAATCTCAGATGACCTTTTCCAGAGGGTGAATATCAGCATGCTGTGTGAGCACTGGTAAGCAGGCACTGGTCACGCAATTGAATTAGCACACACAATAGACTGCCATTCCCTGCACACACAAACACACACGTGCATACACAGCCTTTGCCTCAAAGCGATAAGTCGAATTATACTGTCCATCAGATTATATCCATTTTGACAGCAAACCAAAATAATGATACTGATTAAAGAGCAGATGATCTAATTATTTCATATGTCTGAATCTAACCACTGAGGGAATTTTACACCTAACATATAATAAATAATACATTCTGACTGTGCTTGCACTGAAAAGAGCTCAGCAATGACAGAGAGAGTGCTGCTACAAGGAACACCTCCCTTCCTCCGTCCACTCCTCTCCCACCCTTCCACAGAGGCAGCCTATGATGTAATGTTTCTGCTGCTGATAGAGCAGCCCCCTCTCCTGTTTTCTTTTTTTTTTTTTTATATTTTCTCCCCTCCCCTTCCGATTTGCTACTGCCGCTGCTGCTCTCGCTGGTGGTAATAGTGGTGGTGGATGCGTGCGTGCGTGCGGTGCCGGTTCAGCTGCATCCCTGGGCATCTCTCGGGATCCCTGCAGAGCCTCTTTTCCTCTGTCACCACTCGACCGAGAGCCGCTCCTACTGAGCAATGCAAGACCTTGTCCTCTGTTGATAAAAGGTAATTCTTTTGGTTCATGGCAAAATACATTTACTGTAAAAGAGAAGAAAAGGGGAGTAAAGAAAATGAGAGTGAGTAATGTAGGGAGTGATAGACAGAAGGTTGACTGAGTGTCCAGTTAGCTGCTGAGTAAATTGGTCTGCTTGCTGAAAGCTTCTTGTCGCCGTGGCGCTGGATGCCATGGTAATTGCTCCCTTAGTGTGTGCATTTATTGTAGTATGGTGTTGGTTTCCATGGTAAAGATGAGACAGATCGCTGTGCCGCCACAGAGGTACATCAGCATGTCTTGTAGAAAGCTACAATTACCTTGAGCTTAAAGTGATTTCTCCTCTCTAATGCATGTTTTATTAATGTTTAATTGTTCACCTAGGAAACTGGTTGAAATACCACAACTCTGCTGCACTTTTAAGGGTTTGCAAAAATAGATCAGGCAATTATTGTTTTGTCTTACTTGGAACGTATGTCTCACTTTGATTTTTTTTTTCCTCCTGCTCTACAAAAACTGGGCGTGTACTATGAGAGTCATGTAGCCGAGATGAATGATGCGGTGGGTGTCATCTGCATGCAGATTTTTGAGTGCCTCAGAAATTAACACTGCTTTACGGTGCATTACGTAGAGGATCAGCCAGACACTTTTCCCCAGTCCGTCGTTGTCTTTTTACAGGATGCATAGTTTGAGCACAGGACCCCAATGCTTTAGCCATAAATGCACAGTGTAGGTGATTTTCAGTAGTTGCTTAACCTTAACTCTTAATATTTCATGCGTCGTCTGCTCCACATGTAGATGGGTTTATAACTTATTCATCCATAGGATTTTCTCTGTGTTTGTGTCTTTACTCAGTTCATTTTCCTTTTTTTTATATTGCCATTGATTTATCCCATTAGATAAAAAGTGCAGTTTTTTTATTGTACACAGTAAATAAAGAGTACAATACTTTTTTTAATAAATAGCTTTATAAAGTAATATTTTTCTATTTCACATTCTCATTGCTGTTGGGGATGACGGTGTATTCTGGTTTGGATGAAGTCTGGGGAAACCCTCTTGTACATTTAGGGTCATTGTTTGATTTCCCCATGGGGTAGAGGTCATGTGTACAGTGAAGGTAATTGTTCTTTGAGGCTCAGCAGACATAGATCATATTATCCTTGAGGCAATTACAGTTTTCTACTGCATTTGATGGAAAGTAGGCTATCAAGCCACAGCATGTATGTAATTAATAGACAGTTGAAACTGAAAGCAAATGTCCTACTTGTCATTTTCACCTTGGTTGTTATAACCCCGAATGTCACAAATGAAGTATTATAAGGAACCTTTGGGTGTAATAACACCATTTGGGCTGTTAAATATCATTAAGTGGTAGCTACAGATATTTATCTTTGTGTTTCACTTTAAACTATTACCTTCAGGGTAATAAATGGCAGCAGGCGTGGTGTGTGATTAAAAATCATTTAGCACTACTTAATTTCTCTTGTTCTCTTTTTACACATACTTCCTTTTTTGTAAATAACCCGATGACTGATATTATGCATCTGTTCTTTTATCATCTCTGACCTTTAGCGATCCAAGCAGCTGTAGAATTTCTCCTGGCTGCAGTCTATGGATTATGTGCTCTGCATTTAAAATAATACTAGTTCACGTTGATTAATGTATTTATTTCTATTATCATAATATATTACAGATTTCAAAGTAATTAGACAATTATGTCATTTTTTTTGGATTAAAAACCTGCATTTTTATGCTCCAACTTTATAAAAATTAAATGATTAAAGTTATAAAGGAATGTTTTTTTTATACCAGCACTTTGTATCATCCTATAGTGCACACTTTGGTGTTGCTTAACCCAAATGTAATTACATTTTCAGTGCACAAATCCATGACACCAGCTCTGAGAAATCATATAGATATTGTTTGCGGGCTGAATCACATTTCTTGCCATGAGAACAGAGAAAAATTGCTTGATTAAATTTCGCCTCTGTTGGATGGAGGAGGACATGGTTGTTATGTGGTTGTGGGGTGTATATGGGTGGGGGGAGGGGGTCTGCGGTCGAAAGCGCAGGAAAGTTGAGCTGCTGCCACGGACATGGTGGGCCACCTGAGGAGCATCCGAGCTGTTCCTCTTGCTCTGTCTGTTGCATTTCAAGCAGTTCGACTTTCTTTGGAGAAGTGCCATTGGCTCTGATCTGACAAGTTGTTAATCCAATAAATAGTTTGGCTGCCTAACCTACCATGCGCTGCAAACATTTTCCCCCCCTTTCAGAAGAAACAGACGTATTAGAACGCAATTGAGGAAAAAGAAACGCAGTCAGGGAGGACGCATGAAAAAACATGATGTGATAAGTCATGTGTGCTGATTGATTGACTGACTTATGACCAGCAATACCGGGAACTTCCAGTGGTTTCAGTCTGGTGAGTAATAGACCGGACAGATGACATAGAGAAAATGAGCAGACCTGCAGTAGCGTAATCAAAGGACCAGGGGTGAGTCAGATACTGTATATGGGTGAAAAGCTGACACACAAACACACACAGGGTTGTTCATTGGCATCAGCTCCAAGCTAGAGGGCACTCATCCCACAAACTCCTCCTACCGGGGAGCTCCAGTGGCAGAGGTGGTGGAGCAATACCTGTGGTTTTGTCATGCCGAGCCATCGCAGCTTTGGTTTTTCCAAACAGAGACGAACACATGCACCGGAACATCTGAGAGGAGCGTGATTGATCATATGCTAGGTACTCTACACCCTTCGATGTGCTGAACCAGTCATGCTCAATGCCAAAATGAATCACTCACCTCAATTGTGGGTCGGAGTGTGCCAATGCAGCTGGTACTTCTCCCAACAGCTCACTCACCATCACTACTAATAAATAGGATTAAAATGTGTGTTTTTCAAAAGTCATTTTAGTTTAATAAAATTACTTGATGACAGTTCTGCTTTGATAAACCCCATGATTATTATTATTATTATTATTATTATTATTATTATTATTATTATTATTATTATTATTATTATTATTATTATTATTATTTCCTTGTTTCCTTGTTTAATCAACTAGTCACAAAACGCCATCAAGTCATAAGTCTTGAGTCAAAACTTTAATGCCTAAAAAGTAATGAAAAGCTACATTTTGGAAATTGAAAGTAAGGAATATTTATTTTAAAGTTAGTGCAAAATGTGTTTTAAGCTTACAGATAATTCAGCATGTCTTCTTAATTCAACACCATAATTCATCTGAATATCAGATTTAGGGATAATTTTTAAGCATTAATTTTGAGCAGACTTCTCAGATTTTTCAAAGGTTTAGCACCAGCTGTCAAGATGCTTAATTTTGTGGCAAATTTGTGGAAACATTTCTAATTAATTAAAACTCAGACTATCAGTTAGACACTGTACCTTGAATAAAGAGCTTAAGGGGTTTTACTGTACCTCAAAATGCAGCCAAAAATATGTCAAGTAATGACATGTACACTTCAGTATTTTACAAATTTCAGTTTTTACGTTAAGAGAAATAAAATCTAAAGCCAAAAAGCAGCGGTGGCTAAATGTTAAAACCTCCACCGTGTTGTTAGGACTTCGGTAGCACTTTAGGTTTAAAGCTCAGATTGAGTTTGTTTACTTGGATCCTCTGGTTAGATGGTAGTGCTGAACAGATGCTTTAAGTAAATGCTGACCACTGCTGTGTTGTTTCCAGGCAACCACTGACAACCTGTAAAATGCACAGCTACGTTTGTCTAAAAGGTGAAATATATTTAATTTTGTGTTCACAGTGATTTAAGTGCTGGTAAAGTCTTGTCTAGTGCAGACAATGTGTAAATGAACACATGACTGTAATAAAGATGTGATTCATCTTGATGACACATTCATATAGTGCAACTCCTTAACATAGAAGTGATAACAGTGCGATGAGTGTTAGGTAACAGGGCCGCTCAATAGGGATAGAAAATTGAAAACCGGTTGTCCGATGTATCAACTGGAAGAAAATGTGGCTCATGGAGAAAGCAGTAGTTGTAATGTTTGTAAAATTATTCTATAAGTTCATGTTTGGGTGGAAACATAAACAAGATGCTGAAATATCTTTCCATGTAACATTGGCTAGGAATGTATTTGTCACTTAAGCCAAGTGTCACTGCTTTCCAACAGAGCAGCAAGTCTGTTACTGTTAAATATCCTATGTTGTTATAATATTAGTGCGACACTGCAGGCAGGCTTAGCAGATTTGTCTTTGACTAAAAAAACCAAAGTGAAAACAAATGCTGTAAATGTTCTGTCATTTCATCCATTTTAGATCATGACAGATGGACCGTTGCTACAGCTAGTCCTCAGCTTTAGCGTCAGTACAGACTCAGATGTAATAAAACAGTTGTGTTGACATTTAAAGGGGTTATATGTTGTACTGATAATCCAAACTATCAACAGTGGATGGAAGTTGTGTACCAGAATGCACCTACAGCCACCAAAAACCACCAACAAATCAATGCTATGTATCCACAGACTGTATCACTCACTGAATAAAGTGAATAAAGACTGATAGTGTTTCTTTTTTATCAGACAAATTTTTTTGTGGAAAGGTGTCAGCATACAGGTAAAAAACACCTTCGGACAAAAAAATTTGTCTGATAAAAAAGAAACACTATCAGCTAGTAAAAAGAAGACAAGATGAACGTAATCGAACTAAGTGAATAAAGAGTATAACATTAGCTAACATTATAGCTCTGTTAGCTCCATTTTTAGACAGAAACCACAAATCACCTCTGTTTTCTGTAGTTTGTGTCGTCAGTTGCCGCACTAAAGATCTGGTCGGAATCGTCCAAAGAAGGTCAGAACTGTCACAGTTTAGGCTGAACCGTGGATCAACAAACAGTGAATTTAGCAAAGATAATAACATTACATAACAACGTCATACCTTCATAAACATCATAATCTAACTCGCCCATGTAGAAGAAATGCTGTGATTTCAAACTCCATTCTTTTCATTTAAAGCTGTGTCAAGTATTATGCACTACGAGCTTTCATTATTTTTATTTGCCAAAAAAGTTCTTTCTTAGCAGTTCTCATCCCCTTTGGCCACTTTCTGACATTTTTGTCAAAAACCTCATGGCATTAGTTTTCCTCACCATGGGAGACCAGCAGAATGACTCACTACTCCATCTAGTGGTCACGTAATTCTGACGAACTGTCGGTAAGAATAGATTCATACAATACAAAACAATACAATACATTGGCATCTTTGGCGGAAATTCACGACTCATTTCTCAACACTTAAATGATACTGTCAGATCACATTTGTATATTTTATAGTAGAAATACTTCACATAGCTCCTTTAAAACCTTACAGGCCTACCTTTTCCCACACAGAAAACTGATCAGGTATCAATAAGGAATCGCTAAAGAATCAGACCACTAAGCGGAATCAATGAGGACATAAAACCTCATCAACTGTAATCCCTGTTGCACAGTTGTGTTCACTGCCTCTGTCAGCTTCAGTGACTCTAAGTAGCCTAGTGCTGTATCTGGTGTATTTCCATTAAGCTAATATGTGAAACACGAGGGCTTATCGCAGAGCTGTAATTCCTAGACTGTTATTCATTTATTTAAAATGACCTGTCAGCTCTTCTGTTGGCTCTGTGTGAAACATGCTGATGATCAAACTTACGTTTTCACGCGCAGGAATCATCGAGTCTGATGGTTTGTCACATGTTTGTCAACCATTTCGAACCACTGAACTTTACTGCGGTTTCTGAATTGCAACTGGTGGGGTGGACTTAATGTTCGAGTCAGGCAGAGCTGAGGCGATGAAAAGCGACATTTTGAGAACAGTTACATTAACAGGGTCATAAGCGTTGAAAAAGGCCAGTCCTCGTCTGTTTGACTGGTCCGCTCCATGTGTTTGGACGTCTGCTGGTGGACTACTTAATGTCCGATGGATTGTTTACAAAGGACGGCGTGCGTGGCAGTGGCAGGTGGCCCCACTCGACCAGAGGTGTGTTACCACTGTAAGGCATCTGGTATAGGGACAGCAGTATGCGACTGAAATAGGCTGTAAATAAGACATTCAGCGAGTATCCCTGCTGTGGGGTGGTGTGCGTCTCAGGTGACTGTGTGGGATCATGCCTCTGCTCAGCAACTCTGAGCTGACATTCAGATTCCCAACACCTCAAACTTGGCATCGCGTCTCCCTCCTTAGCAGTTGCCTAAAGTGTATAATTAGCATCTGCTATTTTAGAAACAGGCGTCCCCGTCTCACCAACCAGCTATCTTACACTTCTCTCTGTTTACCCGGGAAATATTTTTGGAGAAGGCATGTGAAGTTATTTGATAACACTTCACTTTTGCGGTTCTTTTAAAACACTGTCATAATATCGGTGCAAATATTACATGCGCTTTTCTGTTGAACAAGTTGACATTTTTGGCTTCTGACATTCATTAGAAAATGTAATTAAAACCCTAATAATAAAACAGTGAAATTTAATCATACGACATGTGGTTTATTTCAAATGAGTGTCTGTGTGACAGAAAAAAAAGAAGACAATTTTCTTGCCAATCAAAACTGGCTAGATTTCTGAAAACTAGCAAAACATTCTGTCCTCTAGAAAATAAATAAGGCTCATCCTTATTATGAGCAAATAAAACACACATGTTAAAGATAAACTTAATACTCTTAAAATTAGAAGTTGTGGAAGTGGTCTCTCTCTGAATATGCAGTACTGAAACATATTGTATTGTTCCCCTGCCAGGATATTATGCACGCTATTGTTTTAACTTTAAAGAAAAACATGCTTTACAAGGTTATTTTTCTTTATAGAAAAAAAAAAATCAGGCTCAGTTTTTTCACATTTTGTAGTGCTCTCTGGTCCATTTCTATATTTTGTTGCATCAGGTCTGTTTTGCGTTCGCTGTTGTGGCCTGAAACATTTACCTTTGTCAGTGTTTTGTCTTAGAAGTGCTTTGCAGTACAGCTTCAAACACCATCTCAATGTGTCTTCAGAGTATCAGCAGAACATCTGAAAGGTGTAAAGATCACACTGTAGATGTGTACCTTCCTCCTTCCTCCTCACCCCTCCCTCGTTCCATCCCTCCCTGCCTCTCTGACAGTGTGTAATGGGAGGAGCCACAGTGTGTGGAGCGGCTGGAGGCAGGCTGTAGTACGACACCGTGTCAAGGAGAGGGAGAGTGTAGACCTGCGGACTCACAGCCGTCATCTACTACAGAGCTTTAAACTCTGCTGCCTCACTTGTGGATAATCTTCTGACAGCTTCCTGGAGGAGGAATCGGTGCGTCTGTATCACCTGAAGGGAAGCCGTACTAAGTCTGAGGAGAGTTTTGGTTTCACATCTGAGTGGGACAGAGCGTAAGTACTGCTGTTACAGAGGCTACTCTTGTGTTCATTATTAACTGTGCGGTGCCTCGGCTTCATGAATCATTGATGAGAATGCGCTGCGTTTCTGGTTACCTTTTGAAATGATGCGTGGATATTCTGTCGTTTCCCTGATCATAAACAGAAGAATCATTAAGTTTTTATGACTCGGTCTGCGTGGGGTTTGTTGTTAGTTTCTTTACTTACAAAAAAAAAAGTGGGTGTGAGCTGACATGAAACAGCCCTCCACCCTCTACAGTAGGTCTTTATCACAAGGTGATAGCAGGGCAAGGGGGTCATTAAAGACCCAGTCTGTGAGCGAGACAAACTCATGTGTGTGTGTGTGTGTGTGTGTGTGTGTGTGT
>JAPQRQ010056192.1:0-18435 GCA_037367365.1 Apogon talboti | reverse complement strand
TGACAGTGGATGGACACACTGGGTTTATGTTCAGTTAATGACAGATTTTGCTGATAATGTCAACTTTTCTTCAGTTTTCTCTGTTTCTGATATAATAACCATTGAATTTAATTTAAAATTTTTGGAAGGTCTACATGAACAGGAAATTAAATATAGGAAAATACATGATTTTCATAAAAAAAACAACAAAAAACACAAAATAAAGGTTGTAATAAAACTAAAACCTTATCTTTAGTCAGTTGTCTACATTGTGTTATTTTGTATTGTAGTTGTGAATGCTTAAGGGACCTTTTCTTCAAAAACAGATCATCAGAAGCAACTGGTTGTGGGTAGAACATCAACCCTGTGTGAACCCTTATTTCTCAGAGCGTTGGCTCTTAAGCGAGCACCCTGCTACGGTGATTAGCAGTCTTCAGTTACTTTGCCAGTCACTGTGTGTGTGTGTGATGGGATGGAGAAGCAGCACTTGGAGAGATTTTAAAGTGTCCAAATTGGCTGCTCAGATGCCCCGGCTCTGACCTCCCATAAGCCAACAAGCAGATGGCGTTGAAGTGTTTAGACCGCGGGTGGATGGAGCGGAGGTTGAAGGCGTGGTCGGCACAATGAAGTGGCATCACTTTTCCTTTCCAATCCTTTTAGGACAGGCATGAAGGGCCGCGTTAAGTGATTTTTATTTGGGCGATTAAACCGTCTATTCAGTGAGCCAGCTGAATTCCACCCTCCCGCTGCGCCACAGACGAGATTACGGAGGTTATGCATGTCACTTTTCTCTCTGCGGATCATCTCCCACCATCATCTTGAATATCCGCTCATCATCCCTTCATCAGCCGCTGCGTCAGCCTCCAGACGTGTCATTTCATTCCCCACCCTGGCGCCTCAGTGATGTAAAAATGATTTTGTGTCCAGGTAAATGTTTCATGTTCGAGGCACGAATCTCATCTGGGAAATTAAGTCTCCCTCGACAGTTTTCCTGGCTGGCGAAACACTTGAAAGGTCCAATCAGAAATAATGATCCCCAGCGCTGTATTGAGCACACATGACGGTGATTTGGCGCTATCTGTCCGCCGTGGAGCAATGCCTCCTCCCAGGTTGCAAGTTATTAACTGACAACACAGGGTGATGAGAAATGAAATGTAGTTTCCACACTGGATCTAGGTCAGTCTAGATCTAGACAAGGTTCTGGTCCCAGAGAACGTTGGATTTTTTTGCATATTTCCTGCTCAGTGTTGCCAGATGGGACAGAGCCAGTATATTCTGTTGGGAAAAAGCAGGTTTCTACTGTATAAATCCATGTTGGTGGGCTTCTTTGTTTGCTGATAATTAAAAATAAAAGGGAGGAGGTGCTGAACAGCCAAGCCTTTCCAGATGTAGCGCCGCCGCTGATAGCATGACATTGTCTCTGCTGACCCTCTGGACACTGGACAAATCAGCTATTGTTCTACTGAGGGCTGTATTCAGCCTTTACAGAGTACGTCCACTTTCTCTCCAATTAGTAAACACAATAAAATTTTTACTGCACTGCAGGTGTGTACATTAAAGTGAGAGTAACATGAATTACTCATATTTAGTCAAGGTTAGAACTAAAAGGCTGCACTCAGAATAAAAGGATAATGTTTACCTGACAAAGAGCTTTTGTTTGTGGAAGAACCGTTAGCATCTAAAGTAGGGATGGGCCATGGTTGTGAAGAACTTAGCAATTCTTGTTCCATTATCGATATCAGTTATTGATTCTCATTGGATTAGGGAATAGGAACGTTTTGCATTCGATTCAAACAACCCTCCTAAAGGGTTCTAAAGGTGTGGTTACTGGAGTGTCACGTCTACCTGCTGCCGCCTCTGAGTCTCGTCGTCATCTAAATGTAATTCTAGGACATGGAGAGTATTCATAAACAAACATGGAGGTCCTTCGTGACCACTGACCAAATGTCAATGAGACATCCCGTCTCCTCATTGCTGCACGTCTGTCCACGGCTCATGGCTGCTGCTGTTAGCTCTGGCTACCCATGCGGCTCAGCTACTTCCAGTTTTGTTGATTACCCACAATGCCACATGGCATCAAGCACAAAAACGCACATGGTTTGTTTCGACTCGAGGCCAGTTATATTCACATCAGACCTTCTGTGTGTTTGAGTCGAATCAGAGTTCACATGTTTGTATTCACACCTAAAAAAAGTCTGGACTTTCCAGGGAAACGAACTGTGGTCCGTTTTAAATGGACCAAATGAAGTAGGTGTGAATCCCCTCTTTGTTTTCCTCCCCTCTCTCCTCTTTCCTCTTTCCACCGTCCCCCTCCTAAAGGCCGTCTACCCAGAGCCTGCCTTTGTTGGAGGTTTTTCCTTCAGTAAAACAACCTTTTCCTCCCTGCTGTCACCCTGGGCGTGCTCTTGGAGGATTTCTCTGTGTCCCCTCTGTATATTCTTTTAAGGCCTTGATGTATAAATTACCCTGAGATAATCACATCTAATAATTGGTGCTACATAAATAAAACTGAATTGAAATGAACTGCAGTAAAGAAACGTGGGCGAAATTGCTAATGTCAAAGTCTGGACAGAATGTTAGATGTTCGACTGTCAATGTCATGAACCTATTAATGAGCTACAAGCACACACCCCCTGCAAAGCCCTGCAGTTCTCTAATGTTTTAGTAATGTATGCCATTGGCTGTATATGAAGGTGGACATAGTGCCAGCTCCTCAAAAGTGAAGCCAAAAGACCTCAGACTTCCCCTCATGGTCTCTTTAATGTAGATTACACCAGGCTGATTGTCCTCAAGTTGTCATTCTTACATCAGTTTCTTTTAAACACCATATTTCATTATTTTAATGACCAATCACAACCCTGAATCCATTAGAATCTGGCAGGAACCAATCAAAAGGCTGATCGCTGGGTGGACGTCACATCCCAGGATCTCTATCATCTGGAAACACTTGAATGGAGAAACTGTATTTGTTCGTGTCAACCTTGGACAGCTGACTTGTAATTGACGCATTTTGCTTGATGAAATACCATATGCTAGATTCCTTAACAACCACATTAGATAACATTAAATTCACTGTAAATCCATGTGCAGGTCGTTACATTTCCAGACATGCTGATGAGAACGTTGGCTACAGCTTTAACTTCCATCTCTTTGTTAAAGATGTAAAAGTCAGGACCTGCTGAGGCAGTAGCATTGGTGTCTATGGGTCTGTCTGTCTGTCTGTCTGTGTGTATACTTAATGCATTCATTTCATCAGAAAGACAAAACAACAGAGGGGAAGAATAAAACACTATTGATGCTGTAACTTCAGATGAAACAGGGGTATAAAAGCTCTGACTGTCAGGTTAAATATTCATCCACTGAATATGGACACAACTTCCTCCATATACAGTATATGGAATTTTATTGGTGGTTTGCACACATTTGCATATCAATGCTTTTTATTCTCTGTAATCAGGCAAAGGTACAATTTCAATCGACTGCATAAACAAATTTGCAAAATAAAACATTTATGTGCCTAGCGTTCTACTTATTAACTATGGATGGGTTTGATTCTTTAGTCTGAAGCTCCGTGTTTATAAAATGAATGTGCAAAAACTCATGCATCATTAAAAATTATTCACATCCAGGAGAAATTAAAAACCAAACTGTCAAACGGCGACAGTTCTAAATAAAACCATTTGATCAGATTCACATCTTTGTCAGACATACCATGTTTCATAAGTTATTCTAATATTTCTGAGTGATCTCGGCTGCTGTGTAACTCAGTCTGAACACACAATAAACTCCAAGAGTTCACTGTAAAGTCATTTTATCTGGAACTTTTCTAACAGATTTTCTTCTTCAGTTTCACCCTTTGTTACAGGAATAAAATCTGACACCACTCACACGCACACACACACACACCCACACACACACACACACACACTCTGCGATGTTTCTGGTCTAAACTAATGAAGTTAAGAAAACCATTTTGTGGTCAAGGCTCAGCCGGTCTGTTATTGGATGGGGGTTCTGCCAGACGTTTCCCATCCCATGCACTGTGCTCTTACAGTCACTGGGGACCAACACCAACTGCCTGTTTCCGTGTGATGTCACAGAAAGTCAGGATCAAGCAGCAACCTCTGGGAATGAAAAGTGAGGACAATGTAGGGGTGACAAAATCTGCAGTATCTTGAATGTCCACTAGGGGCGAGGTCCAAAAAGCGACCCTTGTGTTAAAATGTCCAAATTTACATCTAAAACATGTTCACAGCCTCGTTTTGGTCTCTATGGCTCATTTACCTTTTGGTGACAATTGGACATGAGGTGAATTTTTATACAACTGACTCATTTAGATTTTCCAGAGACGAAATCTGTGTTAATTGAGCTGTGTGAGCTTTATGTGTTTTATCAAATAAAACAGATTTTTCTCTGTGACAGGCAACTGAGCATGCTCAGATGTCTATGGAAATCACAAGGTCTCTTCTATTCTCTTCACGTTTTGAAATTTTTCTTATTGAGCAAACGGTTGAATTTTTATGAATATTTAAAATAGATCATACGTTCAGAACACTCACCACAGACACATTAGGGGTTAAAGGGTTAAACATGTCCATGTAGTCATTAGTCATGTCCCCACAGTCAAGGTCTCATAATAAAATCCTTGTCTTTGTCAGAGAGGCAGACACAATGGAGTATCATTAAGGATGATTCTGAGACAAGAACACAAACCTTCCAAAGTGATTCTGAACAATCTGATGTTCTACATTAGGGATTCTTTTAGTGATTTTCATCCTGTGAAAATAAACCAGTCACCAATTTGCACATTTCCATCAATGAAAACAAAATCTAAAAATGTTTAGCAACCTGGAATTATGTTGTGACTTTTTGACTAAATATCTATTTATGCAGCGAGCTCATTGTTAGTCTGCCCGTCCTTCATCTCACTCAACTTAGATTTCTTTTTTTTATATTGTTCTTCAGTGTGAGACACTTTGGGAACTTTCTACAAAAAAAAATAGTCTGTACAAATAAAATCCTCACTGTGTTATTATTAACATCCACTGTCACTGTTCCCTAAAGATAACACAATAACTTGTGAAAATTGATGTACTTTGCAGAGCGCTTGATCCCACGGCAGCCGAGACGCAGCTTTTCTGTATAATTAGGACAATATTGATGGATGTGCGATGTGCTGCTCTCTCTGTAATCTGCTGTGATCTTGAGTTGCATATGCTCCATCACAGTTTTCCATGATTGCAGATCTCGTTGAACCCCACGGCTGCCTCTGCGTTTCCCTTCAGGTGGTCCAAACTTCATTACAGACTGGGCGTCCGTCTGCAAACAGCACAAGTCCACTCAGAGTAACCCACACATGTCATGTATACTCCAATATAAGACCACAGACTAATGGAACAAAAGATATGTGTCTGCAGACAGATTATCAGTGTCTACAGGACGCATGGAAATGTTCCAGGTTTCTCGCTCAGATTCAGGGCTCAGAGTAGTGGTGGGCATATCGATTCTGTGGTATCGATATATTGATACTCACACGCTACTCATTAGAGGACCGATTACGCTAATAAAGTATCGATATTAATTAATAAATGCAAAATAAAAGCGCCTGTGTCCCGTCTTATTCTTATAGGGTAACTTCAAGGTTTTGTACTGACAACCCCCCGGCAGCATAAAATTGAACTAGTCCATCCATGTCATGTGACCAGAAGTGCGGCGATTCCAGTATAAAGATGTACAACACTGCAGCAACACGAGCAACCTTTATAAACACCTGAAAATTAGCCCAGTTCTGTCAGAATTACAGTAAATTTTATTCTTTGCTAACTTCGTTTTGTTATAAAAATGTGAAATGTGCAGGTTTTGTTGAAAACTAAAGGTCTTTGGAGTTGTGACCATTTCATTGTATTCAATGAATACATACAAATGATGTTATTTCTTTATTCATATGCATTATTTCTTTATTTTTATTTAATTCATATGTTAATTATTTATTATTTATGTGTTTTATTTTGACATTTTTATTTAATTCATATTTAGATGTATCATTTGTGTTTTATTTTAATTAATATGTATGTTAATTATTGAATTATTTATGTGTTTTTCTAAATTTATTTCACTGCTTAAAAAAAAAGGCCACCACAGGTTATGCATATTAAAGCTGTTAAAACCACAGTATTTGTCATGTGAGATGTCGTTCAAGTGTAACATTTTAAGTAAAAAAAAAACAAAAAAAAAACATATGTCACTGAAAGTATCGGTATCAGGTATTGAATAAAAATGCCAAAAAGGTAATCATATGGAATCACAAAAGTGTGGTGTCGCCCCGCACTAATTCACAGCTGAAATGGAGGCCACTGACCCGACGAGTTTCTGGAAAAATATGAAAGTGCTGCAAATCGACGAGTGCCTGTTGCTCTTTTAATGCAGACCTGAATAAAAACTGCAATTAACCTGAGATGGAGGGGGAAAAAAAATCTCCTAACTGTAAATTATTTAAATGAGTGAGGCCGTGCAATAGAGGCTCGGAGAGTTCCCTCACCAACACCTGGCTGTGAGTAGCCAGCGAAGGGACAACGCGTCCCTCTGGGGGTCAAAGGTCAACTTATTGAAGTGAAAATCAATGACGGAATCCCCCGGTGGCCTTAAGAGGACTAGAAAGGAAAGGAACATTTCAAACAAATAAATAGCAGCATTTTCAAGGTGCCCTCCCTACTTCACAGCTGTGGATTGATCTCGCCGGTTTAACCCAGAGGAGGAGGCAGAGAATGGGAGAAGCAAGGAGAGCCACACTTTGGCTTGCTCTCTTTTATGTAATTGCTACTTTTTCACCTTGCTGCTGACATGCTCCCTCTCCGAGTTGGTGCCAGTGAGGCTGGGACTGCAGTCTGTCCAGACTTAGCGGCGGCCAGTCAAGGGTAATCTACTTCACACACAGCCCATACCGGTGCACACTTTTATACGGGCTTTGAAAAATTAGTTTTTAAGTTTAATTAATGCGGACAACTCTGCGACGAAGACTGAAGAGGACCCAGGAGGCCTCGCAGGAAATGTATTTCACAGTCTTGACCAGAGACGGTGTAAAAATAGATTTTGTAATTAAAGGTGCAATTAATAGTATTAAGAGCAGTAAGAGGTGTGAAAAGGTGAGCAAACTATGAACTCCAGGTTGAGGACAGTCATTTGGAGCTTTGTGCCCACTGCAAAAACAGGGATAAAGTCAGAGGGTACAGTGCATGGGTAAAGTTTGGAAGCACCTTGTCTTACTGTTACACTGGTCCACAATGGTTTAGAAATGATCTGCCTCAGAGATTAAATGTGCTAAATGTTACATATTTTAATCAGATTAACTGAAAACTAATGACCAAAGTGTGGGTTTGCTGATGTTTTCCAGCTCTACGTTAAAGTGTTCTTCCACTTATATGTTGGTTTATGTCCATTTATACAACAGATGTATAAATGTTCCACTGATAGAACCTGTAAAGTGAATGTATGTTAATGTACAGACAGTGTTTGGAAGTAGATCTGTAGCTCTGACACTAATATTCCTTTGGAGTTGAACCCATTCTCTTGTTAATTCTCAAATTTCACATTTTGACCCCAGACAGTATCTGTGAAACTACAACCAACCAGCATTTAGGACTGGATTTTTCTTTATCAGTGACTCACTTGGGTAAAATGTCACTACTTTTATTCTGGAAGCATTTTACCTGTAGACCAGTGTTAGTGAAGCACAACCACATGTTCATTTATTTATAGGAAACAAACTAGGTATTTTAACATATGAAGATGTATTTTGATGAAATAGATGCACAAATGTACAGAAATTGGTACAAAGATTTTACAGTTGAATTGTATTTTTATTGAAAAATCCCTTTTTTTCAGCTAAAACAGTTTTACATCCTCTAACATCTACACACTAAGGCTACATTCAGACTGCAGGTAAACATGGCCCATATCAGATCATTTTGCCCAAATGTGACCTGTATTCAATCTGTTAAAGACAGCTTGAACAACACTAATCCAATTTTTTCAAGTCCGACAAATCATATGTGGTCGTAAATCCAATACGTATCTGATATTTTGCAATGTGACTTCAATCTGAACGGCCAGGTCGCATTTATCCAAGCTTTACGTCATTGAAATGCGACAAATGTTGCAATTCTGCGCCGAGACGAGATACCTCCACATTTACTTCTTTAAACACAGTGCGTGCCTGAACGAGCACACAAAAAAAAAAATCAGATTTCACCCAAAAATCCGAATTGTGCATTACGACCTGCTGTCTGAGCGTAGAGTTAGTTTCTCCAAAGATTCAGCTGAAATACGTCCCCATGTCTCAAAGGTGTCCTGGTCTAGTTGGATATCTCTTTCTGACCTTGCGATCCAGTTCATCCATAGATTCCAGGTCATGTGACTGGACGGGCCATTCCATGATAGATAACACTCCAGTCGAGTGTTTTCTCTCTAAATAACCCTTACAGAGCTTGGACCCATGTTTCAGGTCATCGTCTTGCTGCAGGTGAATTTGGAGATGAAGTATGGAATGGGAGTCGTGACTTCTACACCGACCTGTATCAGTGTTGGACCATTAAATTGTTTTCCATTGACTTTCATGCATGAATGTTCTTGGTCACGGTCTATATCCATCAACTTTCCGCTCATTATCTGCCATATTATTATTAATATTTTGTACAGCATGTTGTTCACTGTGATCCCAGGTTCCTCTGCTGTCATTTCTGCCCCCCCCGTCCTTCTGTTACATCACAAACACAAACATGGCGGCTGTGGAGCTTCAGAAGTTCCCAGTGTTCCATACTCTACTTTTTGACTGTTTTGAGTGTATATCTGGGTCGTTACAGTACACAGTGACAATGCACTCAATCCAAAATAGTATGTCTTTGCTATGAAAGTACACAGTTGTATTATGCACATGTATGTATTAGCATTTAGCTCAAGAAACTTAGCATTTGACAGCGTCCAATGTCCATATATGGTCACAGGCTCTAAAAGACCCACATGGTGACAGCAGCCCACATCTCAGAGGATACACACAGTTCTTTTACAGTTTGGACTATAGTGAAGTTAATACTTAGTAATAAATAAGATAAAAAAAAGGATCACATGACATATGTAGAAATGTATAACTACAAGCTTATCTCCTATATACTTAAATAAAGAAATATTCCACCTGTTTTGGAATGAATAGACCACATCCACACTGAACCATGCACACAGTAATTAAATAAATCAGAGAATGACAATATGTTTACCAGATTTTACGTTATATTTTTGTGTACCAACATTATTTTGGATACATTTTCTTCCACTACATCCCTGATCACAAAGTGATACGTCTGGCAGACCTCCAGGACTTTTCTAGCCCTTCCTTTCCTATCTTCTATCCACTTTTTCTCAGATTGTTTTCGTGAGGCGATCGGTGATGTGTGGTGTTATCACCCTGGGATACATGCATAGATCAGTTTAATACCAGGCCGTCGACCTATGGGAGCTCTCTGTGGAGCGACATCTCCTCTCCTGCTCGGCCGTGGACAGATAAATATCAGGGAGAACAAAAGACCTGCCTCTCATATCCGCTCTGACTCTGATGGACGCACACGCCGCGGCCTTTCCAAATTGGTTTTTTGTGGTAATCCATGCCCTTGGCTGCAGAGGGGGGTTTGTGAGCATCGGTATGATTATGGCTATCGGTAGCCTTAAACACTGGCTCCAGCCAAGGTGACTGACAAGTCCTCCACTCGTCCCGTGTTCGCATGAATGACAACCCCCCCCAGCGCTAACCGTTTTGCCACAGCCATGACAAAGAGGAGAATGCAAAGACCTAACATTAAGATGAGACAGCTCTTTGTTACGGAACTGTACCCTTCAACAACAGAGCAGCCTATTGTTCTGGGAAGTTTTACTCTTTACTTCTGTCTGTTGTTATGGTCATTTTTGTGGTTAAAGATGCAAACACACTGTATGTAGTAATTCTGCATTATATCTAACAGTAACTATGGCCACAGTCAGCCAAATGAAACAGACCACTATATTTGATGTACTGTAAGTACTTACAGTGGTAGAAAAAAGGTTTTGGACACCCCATATATTTGTAACACACAGTCCATTGTCCACATGGACGTATGCTCATTACTAACCCTAACCCTGCTTTACAGAAGACAGTTAGCATGAGCCCTGTGATCAGCAATGACAAGGGAAGCTAACGTTTCTAGGACTAGTTAGAATTCTTTATTGATTGCGGATTTATCTACTGGTGTCCTCGGCCCCGCCCCCTGTTTGAACATGGAGAATGTCGAAAAAAAATCCAAGCGTTCCTGTTGGGATTGGAACATCATAGACTGTTACTGAGCTATCCGTCCACATGGACTTCAGGGCTCAAATTTATGCATCCCAAGGCTCTCCTATCTCTGGTACTTGGGGGGGGGGGTTACTACTGCGCATGCGCCATTTATGATGAGAGTCTGTAACTCCAAAGTAATGCAGGAGTCATGTAACGTATTACAATTCTGAGACAGTAATATTGTAAGGAAAGGAATTACTGTTAAATAACAGTAACACGTAATCTGTAATGGATTACAGTTTGGAAGGAACTTGCTCAACACTGCTCTTAAGTCACTGAACTCTGCCAAGTATGGTTCCATTTTCATAACCCACAGACTGCCTTCTGCACATGCTCAGTTCCATCCAGGTCCAAAGTGGATGTTTCAGTATGATAATGCCCCTTGAAACACATCCAGGGTGATTCAATGAATGGTGATATTGTTGCAGGGGAGTTTTATTAGATACCCACACATTCAGCTTCATCAATAGTCACCTTAATGAAGACAGTAATTCATATATTTAATATTTTAACACGTAATCACATTTAAATGCTCCATGTATGTCACAACTGAGAGCGTGCCTTAGAATAAAATATTTTGGCAGCCAATAAATGTGTACGCAACTAATTGTCATGACAGAGCATTACATGTGTTAACAACTGACGAATTGACGGCTGTCGGAGAAGCTCAGAGATAAATGTTTCGATGTCATCTGTGCCTTGGAAAGTAATGATGGATGAGGGCCGAGTCCGACAGGCAGCTGCTGAAGGGGTCCAAGGACACTTGACGTCTTAATGTTTGATGTATATGATGAGGAGGCGACGGGAGCGGACACCTGTAGAGATACGCAGTGACAGCGACAACCCAAAGACCCCAAGAGTGTTTAATGGTCTTTTAGAAGAGATTTACGAGTTGTACGCAAATAAATAATGATGTGCAATATAGCAAGGACAAGTGGACAGATGATTGATACTAAAAACACAAGTATTAGGACATTATTCAGTAGATGGATGCAACAGGTCAGGAATGAGGTAATGAACGTTTGCGCTTTGAAAAGGCAGATTTATTGAAGACTAAAACAGATTTGAAGACTTTGCTGATTTATTTAAAAGGTGAGGGTTTCCTGTCAGTCGATGCATTTGTCAAAAACAGGCAGCAAAACCAAGCTACGACACCGACGCCTCCAAAATGTTAAATAACTGTTGAACCACTAATCCCCATTTGGACGTTCAGAGGCTCCGTATTGAACGTGTAAACACCATCTTCTACAACATTAAACACACATGCAGTTTAACTAATGTCAGTAGTTGTATACACTTGTTTTTATGCTCATTTTATGACCATGTACCTGATCAGTAAATTAAATACACTGAAAAATGCAAAATGCAGAGGATAATATTATAATAAAGGTGATAAATCACTTGGGAAAGACAAAAAGAAATCATTTGGAAGTTGTAACAAAACTAGTTGTGGGTCTTTAGGGGTTAATTGAGAATAAATATGCACCATGCCACTATGATAAAGTGTTTTTAAATAACATTGGTCGACAAGTATCAGTTATTGAAGAATCCCACAACACTGACAAAGCAGAAAACAAAATCCCCAATCTACAGCAAAAATCCATTCTAAATAGAAGTTTTTTTTGTTTTTTTTTAAACTGTGTGGGGCCTTGAGTTTGACTGGTAATACAGACAACAACTCATCTACATTTAGAATGAGTTGCAGTCTGTTGTGGGTTAGAGGTGAAATTCAGGGCTTTTATTGCATTGAAAATCCCTGAATTAAGCGGACCCCGAAGGTGATCCTGTCACCGGACTGCATTTCATTACAGCACAGAGATAGGGTCAGCCTAGAATATTTGGACAATATTGGAATGTTATTGAATCTTGGATATCATCCAGTTACATCAGAGGTGTCGCCTGGTGTCATCTGATGGAGGTTCTTCCCAGACCACAGCTCCTAACAACCTTTTGTAGTTTTTAATTAAAGCTTCTGACCATAGACATGACTGGTGTGGAGAAGACGTTAAAACCTGCAATGACATCCTCTTCCTCCCCCTGCCAACTTTAGCGGTGTTGTTGAAACATCAGTGGTAATATTACACAGTGTGCACACTTCAGCAACATGTAACACTAATCGGTTTATGCTCTGAAATGACAAAGTTATCTCAAAATAAAATCAAACTACAGTTTCCAACATTGGTCTGATTTTTTGCTGGCCAAAAAAATAGACAATTTACACGAGCAAGTCGAGGTTTGATGCTTGTCTTTGCATCATTCGTCAGAAGAAACTAATGTACAAGCCTTGATTCACCGTCTACTTTTCATAAATTCCAAGAGCATTCATTGGTCAGTTTTGTGAAAAAGCTGCGAAAAGGTTACAGAAGTGTAACATCTGTAGAAATATTCATTCCAATCCTTTTAACATTAGTAAAAAAATTTCACTTTTATTTACAAACAGAATAAATTTCATAAAGTACCACCATAATATAAGTACATGTAACATTACTTTGGTTTGTCAAAATAAAAGTCCTCTACCTGTTTCATGTTTTTCACCCCCACCCCTCCCATCCCACCGACATCAACAGAATCTACGCCTGTCTGCTCTTCGCTGCAGGGAAGGTAACATAAGTATCAGAGGTTTTTTTTAATGCTGGGAACAGCTGCCTGCTACAGCTGGAAACAAGGCTGAACAATAAATGTGAACCCAAGCAGTAAAGTCTGTGGGTAGTAAAACCGTGAAGTAAAAGATGCTAAAAAAGACATTAGAATGCACGGGAGACCATTGTTTTTGGATTCATCACCATCACTTTCACATCACAGGCATTAAGTATATGTTATAGTGGATTCTGTGGTGTAGGTTTATAGGTTCTGTATGTAAGGCTGTCACATGTCTTTTTCCTTGGTGTTGTTCATATGCTGCATTTCTACGTCATCTTGTTGACTACATACACGACCTGTACACTAATGGACTGGATGCTGTTTCTATCCTAATGCCCATTCCTGTTCAGTTCCTCTACAGCGGCATCATGTGAGCAATGAATGAGAAATCACATCCACTGACTTCTACAAACCTAGAAAGCATCAGAAAAACTAACAGAAGGGAGGAAAAAAAAGAATGCCTTTATTGTTATTGTAAGAAGCATAATGGAATTACAAGTGCCATCAAACAAACAGAACAACTGAAATTATTTGAACAAGTGAAAATCAATCTTCAAGAGTCCTTAAAAGGAGCTATATGAAGTGTTTCTGCTTTGATCCTTTTAGCTCATACTTAATATTTGAAAATATTTAGATTAAACAGCTCTGCAGTTCTGCCAAAGAGGCCAGTGTATTGGATTGTAGAGATAGGAACTGAATTTATTTACTGCGACGGGCCAGCAGACTTATGTGACCACTAGAGGGAGTAATGAGTCACAGGTGAGGGAAACTAATTCCACATGGCCTTTGATCAGGTCTTATGAGAACCATTAAGAAACAATTTTTAGACTCAAAGAAAGTGACAAAGTGATAAAATCTAGAATCACTGGTGTTTTCATCACTGGACACAGTTCTAAATGAAAATGGAGTTTGATGCTGGAATGGCAGCATTTTTGTACACGGGCGAGTTTCTGAAGCTTATGAAGGTATAAAATTATTACATGATGTTTTATCTTTGCTAAGTTGCTGTTGGTTGATTCACAGTTCAGACTAAACTGTAACAGTTCTGACCTTGTTTGTTGGATTCCAAACAGATCTTGAGTTCAGCTACTGACAACACAAACCGAACAGAGAACAGAAATGATGTTTTTTTTTTACTGTGGCTGTTTTCTGTCTAACAGAGCTATAATGTAAACTATCAGCAGACACAGCACGTGAAGATTACAAGAAAGTGTAATATTGAGCAACTGTCGAAATAAGCATCTATGAGTTTATTTTGTAGAAGAAACTTGATGGCACCATAATACAGATGTGTAAACAACGAGCTTTTTACTTTATTCTGTGAGTGATACAGACTGTGGATACATGGTGTTGATTCATTGTTGGTTTTTGTAGTCCTAAGTATGTTCTGGTTCATGACTTGAAACTTTGGTTCTATGTGGTATTGATATTCCAGTTTATAAGAGGACATTCACTGTTAAAAGCTATTAATGAAACACTAAATATTTACAAGTGTGTTAGAAATGTCTCATAATACACACTCAATCACTGAGACTAAATTCATCAAGCTTTAGTGTTTTCGCAAAACAAAGGCCAAAGGAGGATTGAAGTGCCTGTACTGTGATGTAGAAGTGAAATCCTTTATGATACTTTGCCAACTACTATAACCAGAATCTGCAGTGGATAATTGAAGTGAATATCCTAGAGCAGTTTTATAAATCCAGGGGAGATTACCGCAAAACAAATGCAAACTACCGTATGTGTGAGTCTTGGATAAAGTGTGAACACTCGGCAACACATTAGAGGCTGATCGTCAAATACACTTCGCCTTTACTTTGAAATAAGTTAGAAAGGGCAGAACTGCAGATCTTCAGAGGCCAGTAGTCTGTTCCTGCACCCTCCAGCCTTTCTTCTCTAGTCACGGTCAAGAAGCCCCCTGCGGTATCTATCCAATCCTAACTCAGCCCCTGGTTACTCCTCAGTCCTGTCTGCATTAAGGTATGGATCTCCTGGTGCAGTGATGTTGTGCTACAATATGGCAGTTTGTTGGATGAACTCCCTGTCAACCCTGTGTGTGTGCGCTTCTACCTCACCGCGGTGCATTCAGGGGTGTCTGCCTGCCTTCGCCTCATCTCCATCCCTTGCTCTGAGGAGACTTTGAATTAGTCTAATTATCATCGCCTGTGTCACGGAAACATGAGGAGGAAGGTATCGTCCCCAGGAGGCTCTCTCGGATTTACCACTGTATGTGTGTGTGTGTTTATGATAATGTGTGTGTGCGAGTGTATCTTTTATGAATTGCCACAGCTGTGTTAGACAGCTGCTAGAGGGGCTGCATTCAGCGAGGGCGCCTCCCCTTTCGTTGCTGCTGAAAACATGCCCCGTCTTCCAATACACAAACAATTATGGGTACAGTCTATCGCACACACTCAGGGCTCACATAATTACAGAGTTCAGCGCTTACATTTAAGAATATATGCAAATTCATTCTGATCACAGTTTGAGTGGATGACGGCGACCGGAGTTTGCAGGCGTTCAAGCATATGTATGCGTGTTTTCTTGTTGATACTGGCTGAAGTGATGAAGACCATTTCATCTTTAGCCTTGGGGTGTATTTCTGACAGAAACAGGTGATAGCTCAGTAGCGAAAGATCCCCCTTCCCCTGTAGCAGTTGTGTGACATTCGCTGTGGGCAACAGTGGCTGCTGAGCATCGACACCAGAGGAGTTCGTCTTCATCCCCCACTGTGGTTTGTGTGCTGCAGACTCAGCAGATTGCTCCGTCAACTCAAGGCCGATGAAAAGTTCGTAATGTTCACCGCACATAGCACTCCAGCCGCTAGAACAGGACCTTACATGATGCATTGAAGAATTAAAGTCTGTCCCTGTGGTGGAGTTTGGAGCGCTACGGCGCCGTGTGTTTCTGCTGAAGCTGAAGATGCATTAAAGCTGCATTTGTAGCCCCAGGGTCCAGAAGATAGCACTGTTTGTGGGCAAGTGCCTGATGAAAAGGGCTTTTCATGCTCATGTGTGACTCAGCAGTAGTATGAGATGAACTAATTCCTATTCTTCCACTCCATTTTCAAGGCACTACAATGGAAATGTACTCTATGAAGTTACTGAACAGAAATAGAATGTTTGTCATTTGTTTTCATGAGGATTAAAAAAAAAAATCATCAATCAGCCATAACATTGTGACCACTAACAAGTGGCAACAACAACAACATCTCGACCAATCCAGCATCTATCGGAGCAGAACACTATTACCACCTGTCTAGTATCGTGAAGGTCCCACCCCCTACAGATGCTCAATTGTCCTGAGATTGGGATGTCCTTCTTTAGTCCATTTTAGCTCAACACTAACCACTGCAGACCAGGAACACCCAACAAGACCCAGTCCCCACCGTTACTACATGGACCTGGTCAAAGTCACTCAGTTCCTTACATTGATCATTTTGCTGCTTCCAACACATCAGCTTTGATTTGAGGACTAAATATTCACTTGTTGCCTAATATTTCCAACCTAGACAAAGTGAATAGAATGTTATGGCTGATCGGTGTATAACATTCAACGTTCTTGTTTAGGTCTGTGGAATTTCGTGTGCATTTCGCACTTAGAGTTGGTCATGTGTTGACCTTAGTTTCTGCAGTTCTGGTAGGTTGTGTTGCACACTGTTGAGGCAGAAGAAGAGCAGTGTTGAAGAACTTGGGTTTCTTTAGACAATCCTTATGGTCTTTCCTAAGTCCTGCTGAGAAGCCTGGTCCTGTGAACATAGACGACCAACACACAGTGAAGGTGGTGATTTTTAGAGGCATCAACATTGCATCTCTGTCTGCATCTACGTCCCTCAGTCAGTCTGTCCTGCAGTCCTCATCATGTTTGAAAAGCGATATCTCAACAGTTTGAAGAGTGTTCATTCAGGTACAAGGGTGTAGCTAAAAGAGTTTGGTGTTGAAAGGTTAAAAAGGTCAAGGTCACTGATCTCCTGTCTACAAACTCTTACAAGTGACAAGCGTCTAGAGGGAATTTCTTGAAATTTAACCCAAATGTTCACTCAAGGATAAACCAATCAGGTTTTCATGGGCAAAGTGACTTTACAAAACACATTGTTGGCTGTAAGTGTGAGCAGTCCTAAGCACCGAGTGACCTGATTATAATGCCAGAATAATGGACACGCCTCACTGAACATATTTTTTTAAGTTGTGATTGATTCAGGTTTTGATCATAGGTGGAATACTGAAGGTCTTTGTCTAGTCACACACCATAGATACTGGAGTTAAATGTGGCTGCATTGGCTCAGATTGCCATCTTTGGCATCTCTGTGGTGTATGAGGTGTGAGAATGACTGCTAAACAAACTAAGGTAATCTCCTTTGCCTCTGTAATTGCCCTCTGTAGAATTCTCCTCTTAGAAAATTCACTCACCCCCTCAATTATGTCCTGGCTGCAGTATTTAATTTAATCTATTAAACTAGAGATGATTCACATTCACTGTTTGTAGCTCAACTCAAACATTTTACAAGCACACCTCTCACTTTGAAGCAATGCTATCTATATCCATCCCACTGAACAGGAGTGAAATAAGACTATGTATGTCCTGTTGGAGGGTTGGTGTGAGAACAAGGCAGGATAATGGGTGTATATTACTATTTCCCTGTATGTTCACATTGAAAACATACCATGACACTTTCACAAGTAAGAAGTCAAATGCAGCTCTATATTGTGGAGTGAGAAACATTCCAGGTGAGCTGAATCTCTTGGATAACGCTTGAAAACATCCAATAAGCTTCTTTGAGAGAGGCCAAGGAGTCTAGTTCAGAGGTTATCAAACCACAGTGGATGGAACGTTTTCAGTTCCAGAACAGCTGATCTGAGGTAGTTTTATCAACTATTGAGGTGCAGTGCGTGCATGATGACAATAATAATCATCAGTGGGTCTCTGATACTATAATATACCATGGCAACAAGCTGGAAAAGGCAGTTCTATTAAATCCCACTACAGTTAGAAGTTCTAGTAAATGCTTATGGCGAATGTGAGCTTATTTTCAGAAAAAAAGACAGTGAAGGAGAAGCATTTGACAGGAGCGGATTCCTGCTGAGTTGCAATGCCGTCAACTATTTAACAAAAGGGGGGAAAAAAAAGGATTCTTAGAGAAGACAGTGGAATTTCTCCAAATGGGGGAGAAAACACTGTCAAAAAACAAACTTTGAACTATGTTTTTATACATCATCGTCAGTCAGTTCAACCAGGTAAAAAAATTAATTCAAGGTTATGGGGACATTCATACCTATGGGTGAGTTACCTAGAGTGACCAATTAACCTATTAACCCTCCTGTTATGTTCATTTGTCAGGAACAGCAATGATGTTCCGGGTCAATTTGACCCAGTGCTTGTTTAATTATCCAAAAGATGTCCGAAACCAAAAAAATCCTAACAAACATTGTTAATATTTCATTAACAAACTCCATGACTAACTATTC
>JAPQRQ010056119.1:0-18442 GCA_037367365.1 Apogon talboti | reverse complement strand
GTGTGTGTGTGTGTGTGTGTGTGTGTGTGTGTGTGTGTGTGTGTGTGTGTGTGTGTGTGTGTGTGTGTGTAAAAAGTAATTTAAAAATTAACCATAAAATCATTGCTTTGCATCAAGACTAACTATAGTGTCTGTTTGTGGTCCATTACATTTTGTCATTGTAATAAGTCTGGATCTTTTGAGGAATGAAGCTGTAGACAGTTTTTATGAAGTCTATTCAAGAAAACACACTGAATATTAAATAGAGGGAAAAAGAGTTTTAATTGTATGCAAAATAATAAGCTTTATTACTGTACTATTTACCCACTAATTGCTGATATGGACAATGACAGATGCTAACAGTGGTAAAGAATTTAGAACAGTGGTGATTATTCTTACCTTTGTGGTCATGAAGGAGCTGCTTTTTCCACTTCATTTGGACCAGAACTGACCTGAGAACATGAATAGAGGCAGAAACACAGACACAAAGAAACGCTGTAAACAGATACCAAAAGTCAAAGGGAAAAAAATCTACTTAGCACTTGTTCAGCACTGGAAAATGTTGGTTTGTGTTTGAGTTATTGTTAAATGCAGTGGAAAGGCTATTGAGAGTGAAGCTTGTTTGATTTTAGTTTAGAGCAACTAGCTCCATTGCCCCATGTTAATGTAATCATATTACCACACAGGGTAGCTATTGTCATGTGCTTCTGTCAAAAGAGAAATGGAAATGCTAGTAGGCTTTATACAAGCAAGAAGGAGAATGAAGTCTTGCATAAGAGCAGAGAAATGTAAAAAGCCCATATGCAGGACCTAATTTCACGCAATCAACAAAGCCACTTTGTGTCAAACCTTTGCTCCTTTTAAATCCTTCTTTAAAAGGAGCTGCAGGCCTCCGAATCAAGCCTTGGACAAGCCTCACAGAAGCTCACAATTTCATTTCACACTGAATGGAATTAGCCAGTGGACCAACCTTACAAAGTGGCTTTAAAAGATTTTAGTTCCGCCCCAAAACACTCAGCATGTCGCTGCTGTGAAATGTGTAAGAGGTTGAGAGCAGGCACGTTTCTAGTGGATGTGCGCGTCAGAATGAAATATATAAAGAAACAGATTCATAAAGGTCATGGCTAAAATGTCCTTTTACTTTAGAAAATTACCCAGCAACGCTTCACTGCAAGACAGGCTTTTAATATCAATATGTCCATTTCATCTGAAGCCAAGTGTTCACCACTGAGAGAGTGCATCAGCAAAAAGCAAGACAAGCACGACGAGCAAGACCAAGATAGAACAGGGCAACAGATGAATATGTCACCTGCCCCGCTGCTCTGTTACTTAACATTTACAGCTTACTTTTTCTTGCTTTATTCAACCAGAGTTAAGGTACCTTGTAAAAGCAAATTGTGACTCTTTCTATCTTTCACCTCCTGAATTTTTCATATCATGGTTAGGGTTGGGGCAGTATAGCAATTCAAGGTATAAAACTGACACTTATATTGTTTACATTTCTTTGTATAAGATAAAGTATCAAAAACACAACCAGACAAGAATCTCACTTTTTCTTACGTTTGTCTCTCCTGGATAAGTAGCTCAAAATGAGCAAAACAATTGTTTTTTTATATTTCTTAAGAGGGATTGCTTTGTTGAAGGTACTGTTCCATTTCATCACCAAATTGCTTCTGTTGCAAAAGGAGAAGCACAGGTTTTGTATTTATTTATTTTATATATTTTCAAAAGTGAAACTTTTTACACACACTTCAAGATTCTATTATAATAGAGCACTTGTTCAGCCAAAAATAATCTTTCGTTTTCATGGTTTTAAGGCTCATTGTAACTGATATTGTTATTCAGAAGAAAGAATGTCATTATTAGTATGATTTTGTAATTTTATTTTAATAATTATTACGCCTTTGTTAAAAGTTGTGCATACATCCTTCAGCTTCTCTTTCATTCATCTCTTTTATCCACATCATACACAATGAAGCTGAGAGATTAAGAAAGGAGGACACTGGGAAAGGCCAGGGAAGCCTGAAGCTAGAGAACAACTGAGAGAGAAGGGAATTGAGCCTCTGTTTGCTGCTGTGTGGTTCTGGCTGTGGTCCAGCAGGGCCCGAGGACCCAATGTTGCAGCTCTGATGAAGAGTGCTCTGCAGCCCCATGTTTCTCTCTCTGCTTTGCCTCTTTCGAACACTCCACTACACCAACCGTGTCTCCAGTGCCCACAGTTTCTGCCTGCATCCTCTCTTATTCGCCTATACTTGTTAGCTGTCTCCACACCCTCTCTCCTTCCCTGCCTGTACCCTGCCAATGTGATCCATGTGTTGTGCTCCAGCAGAGACTTGCTGAGGCAGCAGAAAGAGGGAATATTTACAGATCAGTCAGATGGGGTTGAGCTCTGCTCCTACTGCACACTCACAGTTCCTCGTCAATCACTGCTACAACAGCTGCAACACACAGGCAGGAACACTGCTTCACACAGAAATCTCAGCCACTCTAAATGCAAGGACACTCATACAAACACAAATATGCACATATATTCATATGCTCAGACAGGAAACATGCACACTCTGCGACATAACTTGATCATACTCACTATACTACTGACTAACTGCTTAGCAACTGTAATCACAGTCAGCCTTATTGGCCCTGATGGTGGATACAGACCTGGTTCAGTGGCTCTCGGTGCTCTTACATAAACCACAGGGTAAACACACATAACGACAAACTGTGCTCACAGGGTCAAGGACAGTAACACAACTAAATATGTACATTCGAGTAACTAAAACAGCAAAATCACCAGAGAGCACACAACTGAGGCAGTCACCCGTATCGCCATCTGTAATACTCTAATGCTCTAATGAGACACGACAGGTTGGTCAAGCTAAACGCAGCATTCTTAACCAATTCATGAGCTACTATTATCTAATATGCTAGCTAGTTAAAAATGTAAAATAATATTTTAAATTGCATTTCTGCCCTTACTTCCATTAATATCTTGTGAACCTACGAGGTGGGGCTTAGTGGAACCAATTCTGACCACATTTTAATTTGTCAAATTGAGGTTTAATATTCAGCTGCACTGTCCATACTCTAAAAATATGTATGCCTAACTAAAGGCTATCCACTATGTCTGTCTGTTGGATGGATGTGTTTCTCTTTATCCTCACTCAAGAACAAACATATATCAGGTTGTCTTTGTTTGACAAATGTGGGGCCAACACCTGCATGCATATAACATCTTTTATCTTCACCATCTCAAAAACTGACTAAAGCTGGTCTGCATTGCTACACCACTCTGAGCATTTTTTTAGCGTAAAAAGGTCCAGAGCAGACAAACTGAAACTCAACGCTGATTTTGTTTGATTTCCAATTTCTTCTTCTCATTCTGTTTTTCTTGCACTCATCCCTCAGTCTACAGATACATTTATAGATACATTTCATTGGAGTTTCACTAAAACAACACAAGCACTGTAAATGCACACAAGCACTTTGTAGCACACTGCAGTGCTCTACACAAACAGATGACGCTGCCAAAGAAAGGTGTTGGCCCTGATAGCTCTGTCAGACCAACAAGGTCAACATTTAAATCACCGGCCCTGAGTGACTATGCGTGTGTGTGTAAATGCCTTGATGTGTTTGTGTGGAGTGAGTAAACAGTATGGGAGACATTGCCACCCACTTTGTGAGTCCCCTTTATGAGATCTCCCCTGTCCCTCAAACGCTGTTGCAGTGTCGAAATCCTGCCAACACCCTGCCTATCTCAGTGACCCAGCCCACCACCCCATTCACAGACACTGATTTGCCCACCTTCCTCCCTGCCTTCCTCACCTGCCATTAAGGTCAGCAGGAGGCGTAATATCAGCAACCTGGACAGCGTCATAATAATAGCTTGCCCAGTGATGATGTTACTCAAGGATAAACCGTCACACTGAATAAAGCCATCCTGGATATTCAAAACTTTATTTCATGCATGAATTTCATTTAAGGTTATCAGCTCTCACATATCTGATGCGACACTCACACTCGCAGGCTTAATGTCACGCTTTAATGCTTTTAAATAATACTTAACACTAATTGGAAATGACACAAGTTATCACTTACTCTAATGGTTAGCCTCCAAACATTTTCTAAAATGTATGTGTGGCCCACAAATCCAACCAGCAACACACTGGACTAACCTTACTGGGTCACTCCGTCTACAAACACAAGAGCATACTGATGTTATTTTAAGTATGTCATGATTTTATATAACCTCTTGTGCATTTGTCTGACCTGCAGTATCAGAGAAATGAAAGAACCCAAAAACTAGTTTCTGTCAATATTATTCATTATTCTGTTTGTGTTAAAGGTAGTAAATATTTATAAAAATTAATAACCACAGTTGTTGAGAAAGAAATGGAAGATTTGCATTTCTAAACCCATACAAGATGCTTAAACACTTTAAGGGGCACCAGCTAAGCAAAACTACACAGCTGTAAGAGAAATGGGTGCATTTATGAAGACAGTTCAAAACAAATAGAAGGGCAGGTTGGTGGCAGACATGGCTGCAATGAAAGTAAAACATCTTCAATCCCAATTTAAAAAAAAGTTGGGATGTTGCAGAAAATGTAATGAAAAACAGAATGTAGTGGTTTGAAAATCTCATAAACACGTATTTTTGCACAAGAACAGAAAGCATGTTTGAAAAAGAGGTAATTTAAGTTTGATGGCAGCAACATGTCTCCAAATAGTTGGGAGGGAGCAATAGAAGACTGGAAAACTAAGTAGTATGAAAAAGAAAAAGGTGGAGAAACATTTTGCAACAAATTAGGTTCACTAGTAACAGGTCAATCATATGGCCGAGTATAACGTAAATTTGAGCACAGGTTCACCAGTCTGATAAAAACTGCATGTACAAATTGTACAAAAAATTCTGAATAATGTTCCTCTACATAAAACCGAGAAGACTTTAGTATCTCATCATCTACAGTACATATTATACCTAAACAATTCTGAGAATCTGAAGAAGCCAAATGTAAACATGGTCTAGCCTGGCCAGCCATCCGTCTTTCTCAATGACAAATCAATCTGGAATCACCAAAGTCCAAATATGAAGGTGGGACTAGCAAGCACCGAGCAAACCAATCACAGATAAGACGGATGTGACGTTATTATGTGACGAACAGATCCCTAATGTCAATAAACCTCAGCATGTTTCCATCATGCCGTGGTGGTGGTCAAGTAGAAACTTCGGTGAATAATTACTGTGGCTTTTGTCAGAAATTTGAGAATACAGGGTGTAATCTGTAATTCAGTCCTTATTTTTGAATCAAGTTAACAACCGACAACAGTTGTAAAGAGATTTGCCTCCTTGGAACTGACTTTGACTCCTAACAAAAAGAAGTCGGTGCGTATGGCGCATTGCGAAACACCCGCCCCCCCCAGACTTGTGATTGGTCGGTATAGAATAGATCATGCGTATTTCACAGCGATTGGCCCAATTCCAGACTGTTTTCTCATATTGAATACACCGAGAAAACCCAGATGGCTGGCCAGGCTACAGATGATCCAGAAATGCCACTATCTTCTCTGGGCCAAAGCTCATATAAAAGGTAGAGCAGTGGAATACTATTTTGTAGTCAGACCAATCAAACTTGGAAATTCTTGGAAATTATGGACACCACGTCATCTGAACTAAAGGGGAAAAAGACCATCAATACTCAATTCAAAAGCAGGATGGTATGGCTTTGCATTAGAGCCTAAGAGGAATGAGCTGCTTGCACATCTGGAAAGGCACCATCAATGCAGGTGTTAGAGGAACATCAGCTGCCATCCAGACAATGTCTTTTCCTGGATGGCCTTGTATAATACAACAGTATGGTTTTGTAGTAGGAGAGTCTGTGTGCTGAAATGGCCTGGCTGCAGTCAACACGTTCTACCAAGTGAAAGTATTTGATGCATTATGAAACTAAAAACACAACAAAGAAGACCCAGGACTGTTGACCAGCTACCATTCTGTATCAGCGGAGAATGGGGCAAAAAAATTCCTCTCCCAAAACTCCAGTAGCTTGGGATACAGATTGCATTTTTAATATCAGGTGTAATTGGGGTCCATCTGACACATATTAATACAACTGCATTAGCCTATTACACTTTCTGAAATGCCCAGTTAACATCCTGCAAACTGAAGCTGACAGCTAGTTTTGCAGTGTGTATTTACAGCCTCTGATTTTCCTTTGAAGCTGTCACAGGGGGGAAAAAAGAACAAGTGCTTGATAAGAAAACAAGGCTTTGAGATATGAAAATGAACACTGTCACAGTTTAGCCCTAAATATTTAAAAGCAAAAGAACAATAAACAGCACAAAGTTATGTCTCCCAAAGGCCCAAAAGAAACCTTTACAATTACCTCTGACATGATGCTCAGAAGAAATAACTGTCAAAAACTTTAATCCAGTGGTGTAAAGTGAAGGTAATACCCTCACAGTGGCAGGCGCTGTAGTTTGTTTCACACCTTTCAAAAGTGTTTAATATTAACACTTCAGTTAATATGATGTATTAAAAGGCATGTTGATATAACACATATTGCCTCAAACTACAATGACCTAATATTATCTTTAATAGGACTATGAGAGGTTGGCTGACCCCTCTAATCTCCATAAATAAAGATAAACTTTGCTAAAGCCATTGTGTGGACGGAAATCATTTTCAATTTAAAATTCCCTTTTAAATGTGTTAGTGTGGCCTAAAGACTAAACAGATGAAAACTGAGACTTCTGGTAGAACGCTGATCGAGTAATGATATTGTTTTACGCTTTGGAAATCATTATGTGTGAACAGTTATGCCAAAAAAACCTCTTGAATTGAGCTGAAGTCACACTGTTCTGGGTCTCTCAGGATTGCGGTATTCTACTCACAGCAGTCAGTTCAAGCCCACTCTCACAGCAAGCAGACACAACATTCTACTCTCCACATGTCAACAATAGAAAGACACCTGAAAATATAAGTCACAAAGGCGTAAAAAAAACAAAATAATAGATGGCAAAAATAACACCAACTGACCAGCTGCAGAGAAATGTGTAAGTGAATGCACGTGACAGAAACAGTAGCAGATACGTAATATTAAAAGTTTAGGATGAATTTGGACTATTTAGAATTATGTTTTATTTTGGGAAATGTGTGTGAAAGAGCAGGCGAGACTTTATTTGGCCTAAGATAATGTAAGATAAGTAAATACTCATACACTTGTTAGCAAAAGGCTGGAATGGCTTTCTAGCTTGTTTATTTATTGTAGCGCCCCTTTGTGTTCACAGTTAAATGCCGTAACCATTCCAAAATGTAATGATAAACTGTAGAGGGTTTGATGAAAAAATATCAAATGGTTTTCCAAAATGATGATGGCAGTATGCGCATCTAAATATAGTAAATAAGTTAAACTTTCAATGAGTAACGCAGTCAGGTCTATGACAACCAATAAGCCTCTTCTCTTTGTGTTGGACTGTTTCGCCATAAAAACATATTGGAAAGAATTTTTCTTAGAGAAATAGTTCATTGTGCCTCCGACATGTGCATCTCACCTGTGCCTGTATGTCTGTCTACAGCACTTTCTTTTTCCGTTTGCTTTATGTCTGCTGGTCCATCTGTCTGTGTTAGTCCTTTGTTTTCAGTAGTAGTGGAAAGGAAGGCCTCAAGTAAAAGTTGAGCCAACTCTGAGCCAGACATTAATAATTGAGGAGGGCAGGAGGGGAGAGAATGGCTCCTGCAATATTCATATGTCATATTGACTTGACTGCCAGCCACTCGCCCATGCACCCAGTACTTATGAAGTCTCACAGATGACTGGGGATGCAATGCTGCGTCCTCCCAGCCACCACTCCCCCCTCCTCCTCCTACATCTCCGCTTCCTTTCTTCTGTACGTTTTCTCATATTCCATCCATATGCCACCTTATCTCTTCCTTCACTCCCTCGTGCACTCTGCCATCTCTCCTCTTGTCCCTATCTTTCCTTTCTACTGCTTTTCATCCTGTTCTCATCCGCTGCCATCTCTCAGAAGAATATGGCATGTCCACGGGCCAAATTCAATTATAGACCAAATTAAAGAGATGCTTCTCAACTCCCTCTTCAGACAAAAGGACACACACATGCACCAGACACACAGATGGGTTGCGTCCACACACACCACCACATCCTACCAACCCACATCATATTGTGCACAACACAACGCCTGACACAACCTCGCACTCAGCAAAAGAAATTGAAACAAGCCATTGACAAGAAAGCGGTCACACTCATTTTGTAGCACATCCTCAAGTTCAGTCCCTTTATCCGGTGCGACATTACTGAATGAGCTTTCCCACTTTTGCCCACTAAAAACCTGCCTTTTCTGCTTTACCATCTCTCCAGGCCCCAGATGCAGTCTTTAATTAGCCATGGTAATGGTAACATAGCTGTGAATAACTAGCCAGCCATCTGACTGGTCCAAATCTGGGAGGACATTCTGATGAATTAGACAGTAAAGCGGGGAGTACCATCGTTAGTACCAGCCGTCTGCATTTTAGGATCAGCCGTAAAATATCAAATCCTCAGAAAGAGTTGGAGTGTTTCTGAGGTCAACCAATTATCGTGCGCTGCAGGCTACACTGGCTGCCTTTCAACATGATTAGATCTGAACCCACCAGAGGACATCCGGTCCACTTGTTCATTTGTACAGAAAGCTCAGATTAAAAAGCTCAGAATTAAACAAAAAAATGCTTTTTGTATGCTGTAAATTCAACGTCTGCTGCTCTTAGATGTGTGAGAGAGTTGGACAAGGGGAAAAGAATTGCAGAGAGTCCCCTGTATTTTTGAAAACAACCTCAGGCCAAAAACGAGAAGGGTAAGATATGTAAAAAACATTATTGTTGTTGTTAAAACTGCAACATCAATTTTCGTGATTTGCATGTTTCTTCATTGAAAGGCCTTTCATAAGCAGAGCAATTGTCACGACCCTTGGGCCAATAAAATATACTCAAAACTCATAAAAGCATTTGTTAAAATGTAGAAATTGAAAATGGGGTGACATTACAACCCTGACTTTTTAATACAGCATTTTTTTTTCCTTTGTGTGCAATAATGGAAAGGGGAAACACAGTGATCAACACACTTCTTTGCCTGTATGTTAACATGACGTTCCCTTAACATGTGGGGAAAAACAGACAAGATACACACACTTGATTCAATTCAAATAACTCCTAGGGGATGCGCCATGACCTTGGTGTTAAGGCATGTGTTGGGGAACATGCTGCAGTCTGCATGGAAATGTATGCGTATGTTTGTGTATGCACATACACTGTGGGACATGCCTGCATAGTGGTGCACAGGGGGTGTTGCAGTATGTCACCTTTGCTCTCCCTTAGGATAAAGTAATAATAATTCTCCACCAAACTGAACAGATACAGCCCAAGGTCTTAGACAACACATGAAAATACCAAACAACACACATACACACTAACACAAACTTGAAAGAGCTATAAAGCACCAGCCGCCCACACTGTCCTCACTGAGCCCGGCCTGTAACACTACTCTGCACCCAGTTAATCAAACATACACACAATTTGTGGAGCACAAGAACAGCACAGTAATAAATATGTAAATAACCCAACAGTTTGAGAGAGTGTGTGTGTGTGTGTGTGTGTGTGTGTGTGTGTGCGCGTAGGTGTGTGTGTGCATAGGTGTGTGTGTGCGCTGGGGGAAACAAATGATTTCCACGAAGGGGGTAGGTGTAAGCTTTTATGTTGTGTTAAGACACAGCCTATAAAGCACAATTTCAAACACACACGAGTGACCTACCCATGGTAGAACTGTGTACAAACGAATCAACAAATACAAATAGACCAATTGGAAAGGCAGTGCATCCCACTTTCCACTCACTACAACAAACACACACTATCCATGACTATGACAGTGGGATGGGAAAGAGGGTTTCTGTCATTGTCCTGTAAGGGGATATCGGAGCTGATGTTGGTGACTTATCCACACTCTTCATAATCCATTGTGTGTGCGTGTGTGTGTAGCCGACCGAGCCTGGTGTTGTTGATAAGAGCTGGGGGCTTAGTCCTCAGTCACAGGGACACACTCAGCGCATTAATGAGCCCACAGCACAGAGGAGAGCCTCTGCCAAAAAGGTCTTTATCAGCCACTAGGAGCCTGTGTATGTGTGTGTGTTTGTATGTCAGACAGTGACAGGAAAAGTGAACAGGAGGACAGTATGTGTGTCTTCATACGTCCCTTGCCCCAAAGTATTTTGAGGAAAAGTATTCATGATCAAATACTCTTCCTCTGCCCAGATACACATACAGTGTGTTTCCCCATCTTTGGGTGGACATCTCATCGACATTTAACTTGGCCTAACCTATACCAACCCTTATTTTAACCCTATTCTATCCCTAAAACCAAGAATAAACCCTCCAAAAATCTGAGGATTGGGGTCAATGTTAACAGTTTATTAGTGCCTGTATATTTACCACGTGAAGCAATTTTTATTTGCTCAAGATGAAATTGTTATTTTCTACAAAGAGGACATGGAAGCAATATAGGTTACCATAGGACAGTTTTCCAAACTGAGTTCCATTCAGTTGGTTTATTTTCAGTTTATATTTACTTTTTTTTTCTTTCCCAGAATTAATACAAACAGTAACCAGCAACAAGACACTAAAATTACATGAGCTTAAATCTTATTCATACAGGACTAGTACAACTTGTGGACCTTCAGTGATCTGAAAATTAAACATCCATGTTTGAGTTTAATGCAGCACATTTGCATGACTATTTAATCAGCATTATTCCCCTGTTCTGGAGTCAGGTCTTACGCTTACAGGTAAAGCCAATGTTGGACAGGCAGCAGTCACAGGTGGAAGTCTGTCTTTGTATCAAACCACATCTGACCTGCCCCTTATCAGACAAGCAGTTTTATTGGGTCCATCCAATCTAGGCTTAGTCAAAATCACTTTGAGTGGGAGCAGTGTCAGACTGATCTGGTCCCCAGGCTAGAGATGGGTCACTCCTTTACTTCTTCCACCATCAGATCCAGAAAAAAAAATGTTTTGTTTTGTTTTTTTTTTTTACTATGCGAGTTTCTTGACTTACTCGTCTGACACGGCATTTTACTTGCTGTAGGCAATGTTTATTGTAAAAACCTCACAGTACCAAAATGTCCTCTAAAATAAAGACCAATACAAGAAACTGGTCCACACAACTATAGAAAGACACAGACACACACACACTAGTGGTTATAGCCTGAAGGTGAGGCTGGAGGTTGAGATGCAACACAGCAGTTCTGTCTGAGAGGGCACATCCATCACACAGACAGCTTTAACTCAGTGTGTGAGTATGTTTGAGAGGCAGAGAGCGTACGATTTCAGAAGTTAGTTAACTCGATAACAGAGGGGTTTTGTAACAGGGCTTCCAAATACAAGCCAAAACGTGATTGAATGACAGACCTATATTTGTTGTCAACACGACGCAGTGGATAAACATCAGAAATACGAGGCAGTATTGACAAGTGGAGAGAGAGGGGTCATGCAGGTTGCCAACAGGAAATGTCTGTCTGCACCTGACTGTTGCATGTAACACAAGGACAGCAGTAATGCTAGTCCCTGAGCTCCCATATATAAACTGAATACAAGAACAAATGACATGCACTTCAAAGCATACACAAAAACAGCAGAAAGACGCACTCACACTGAATGTGACACTGCAGAGAAACACAGTTGTCAACCTCAACTTTGTGATAAATGGCTTTTCTCATATTCTTCCTCTGATTTGTCATGTTTAGGTAACCAGGAGACATTGCTTTCATCTGCAAAATGTACAAAGCTGAAGGAGGAAGGATGGTGGCATCAACAGATGTGATATAATACAGTGTCAAGTGTGCACCCAAATTCAGATTTTTCATTTACTTTTGTATTATCAAATAAAATGAACAAAATCAATCAACCAAGCAGCCAGTCAGTCTGTCATCTAAAGTTAGAGATGAATGGAGACTAGACAGAGGGAGACTGAAGAGTTGGTTTTAAGCATTTCAGGTTTAGGACTGCGCATCAAGAATTTATGGGATCTAAATGTCGGTTTGAGATTACAGCGGGGAAGGGTTCACCCAGCTGCAGAGTGTTTCTGGTACTTGGCAGGGGAGCAGTTGCTGAGTAGTGTGTACTATCTGACAGTGGGGGGTGTATCTCAGATACACACACAGAACGAAGAGGAAACAGAAAGGCAGGGGGTAGACTAAATATTGTTTATAGAAAACAGCTTTAAAGTAGCAAAGTCAACATTCCAAACACAAATATAAAGCTGTGTCATATTATGATGCATGATAAGTTGCACTATTTATCAAGTCCATGCAATTTGGACACAGGTGATCAATTTGACTGTCCAACAAAACTAAAAGTAATTAGCGCCCTATGGTTGTATGTCTCTGCCAACACTCATACTGAAGATTTTTGGAATTTAACAAAACATGCATTCGAGTATTTCATGCAGAAATGATCAAGCTGTTGCATTCATGAGAATTCATCATGTAGCATACAGTGACAAGGAGTGGTTAAGGCTGTTGACAATGAACTGCAATATTCCCCGTTTGATCTTGGATCCAGGTAACCTTTGTTGCATTTTGTTATTCTTACAAAATTTCCCGTTTCCTCCAAAAAAGGCATAAACATGCCCGGAACAATTCTTTAAAGCTTTGCATATGAAAAGAATAACTGAAAGATTAAACTGATTCCACCAGGATCAAGACAACACCAAATCTACATCAACATCAAAGACCAAGATTACAGAAAAGATTGGGTCTGCATCCTCGTAGCCTGGTCAGAGACACAACACAAAAACACACACGCTCACATAAAATGTCTGGCTCCTTAAACACCGTGTGTCTACTTCCCCAGGCTTGGAGTAATAGCAATCATTACCATGCTGGAGCAGTGTGAGGACACACTCACACACACGTTGTCCAGCAGGTTATTACAGCGGCAGTGTAGCTTATTACCCTGCTTCAGCACCACTCAATTATTCAGCCTGAGTCCACGGGGAAAGGAGAAGCGGCTCAGTGTGCTACTTACAACACGCCTAAGTAGGCCAAAGAGACTGAAACTAAAATATGACACACAGATTCACCACAGCATCACCATGCAGACACTGAAAACTGAAAGCTTCAATAGAACAAATTAGGAGCCAGGTTCACAATTTAACATGTCTATGGATAATGTTGGAGTCACTTTCGTATCAATATCAGTGACTGAAGGGACAATAACAGGCCGCCAATCTTGACACAGCCTGATTTTGACCACCTAACTTTCACTGTGACTGACAGGAGATGCATTATAATTTACACAAAGACATCTTTTTTGCACATCACTGCTGTAAAAACAGAGAAATTTCCTCTTGAATTTATTCCTTTTGAAACTCCTTTATAGTGAAAAAAAAGTGATACATCTCTAGTCTGTATCATTGGTCGATACACACAACATACGCACAAACCGCAGAGGACGACACAACCTTGCCTGATCCCTCTGTAGTTTATTAAATACTTTGTAGAGAAATACAGAGAGAGGGGGCAGAGGGGCTGTGAGGAGGAGAGGGGAAGGAGCAGATCTATTTTCGAGTGAGATTAAGCAGAGCTGTGTTGAAATAGAAGCCCTGACCAACCAAGCCATGATCTGGGGACTTATTAAAGACTCTTATTAAAAGTTAAGGAAGCCCCTAAGAGTCTTACAAATAAGAGAGAGGGTGAAGAGGAGAGAAAATCACAGAATGGAGGGGGTGATGCGTGTGGCACAGAAAGGATTGAGTTTAAGCTCTTTCTTTCTGTCCCTCTCTCCCTGCCTCTCTCTCGACTCCTTCTTTTCTGTTTTCACACGCACACACATGCCACGACCAACTCCCTCCCTACTTATCTCCACTGACTCCACCTCACTCTCCAACCAGGTCAGCTAAATAAAGTCTACGGTTTTAGCCTAATTTCTGACAGCCTGAAGACTTCACACAAAAAAACACGGCACGAACATGCACTCACACACAATCACCCAACCACATGCTCTTTCACTCATCAAGTGCCTGTTATAGATTGCAGAGCAGACCCTTTTTCCTGTATTGTGAGGCAGTGTGAAGCATGGCCGTTGAGCATATCACAGCCTGATGCAGGCTGATTTGGTTCAGTGCAGTCCTGTAACTGCAGCCTATCCTGTGGAGAGTAGAGGGAGTGCTGTTGCTCCTGTTTATTGATCAGTTAAAAGATAGGACTTGTGAGAGCTAAACATCTGAAGCCAAGGGGAATGTTGGCGTACGGTTGCCTATCTACCTCTCTTGGAGCCTGGGGATGCAGGTCCAAGACCTCTTTGTGTGTACATTAGGGATGCAAAGGTACAGGTTATCCACGGTTCGGTACGTATTGCGGTTCTTGAGTCACGGTTCACGGTACGGTTTGGAGGCAGAGGCTGTACCGTGAGCCAGGAGCAACAGCACTCCCTCTACTCTCTGCAGAGCCCCGGGGCTTAGGGCAGGGGTGTCCAACTCCAGTCCTCCAGGGCTGGTGTCCTGCATGTTTTAGATAGTTCCCTCTTCCAGCACACCTGGTTCAATTAATGATCAGCTCATCACCAACTTCTGCAGAAGCCTGATAACGATGTAATGGCATCCAGGTGTGCAGGAAGAGGGAAATATCTAAAACATGCAGGACACCGGCCCTCGAGGACCGACTTTGGACACCCCTGGCTTAGCGTGACCAGATCCCAACTCACCAGATGAGGGACAAAGACTATGTTTGTGTGGAACAATGTGGGGCACCAATGCATGGAAATAGTCTAAGGTAATTTAAGGAAATAAAGAAATAATACATTTTGCCCTTTAGCTTATAACATTACTATGCTTTGACGTCTACTTGAATCAGTAGCACATTAACAGCTATGAAAACAAAAACTTTATATATTTTATTTAAATGCATCTTTCCCAAGTTTGCTCACATTAGAAAACATAGAGGCAGGAAGCTTTCAGGCTATTTTACAGTTCCTCTTATAAACATACTTGACATTGTACAGTCAAACACAATATTCAGTCAGTGCTACTATTGATCTGTCAAGTATAGCCTTAGTACTTTATACCGCTTTAAATGGGTGTGGCTTGCCTGTATTTTCTCCAACAACAGATAGAAACAATACAGCCTCTGCAAAACTCCAGTCCAAACACCACAACATTAAAGTGTTTGCACTAGTAGAAACTGAACCACATTTTCAAGTAGAACTGAAGTAGACTACATGTAGTAAGTTACTGATTATCTGAACAAAACATTAGCTGCAATAAAAACCCATCTCACTCAGCTCAGAATCACATTAACTACACATAATAAATACATTTGAAATGCATCTGTATTTACTGAAAATGCCACAGTGAGGTAGTAAAAGCACCTAAAACCAATAAAACAAGAAATGCAAATCAAAACGGGTCTGGAGGGGACACAAACGTATAACAAAAAAATAATAAGCTTAATAGCTTTGATTAATTGTGCACTATGTTACATGCACTATGTTACTATGGTGCACCAAAGCCACAGATTTCAGCCAGGGATAGATCATCTCCCAGTCTTTATACGGCTCGCTGTTTCCTCCCTTTCCTCTATGTTTCGCTGTTTCATATACTGGTAGTTTGTTATTGGCGATTGCACCCTTAACCCTTTATACGTCACTCATAGAAATACTCTGAAATTCAAAATTTCAACCTTAGTGTGTTATTGGAGGACAAAGGAAGAATTTATTACTTTTGTGAAATTTTTCAAAAATTGTTATGTTGAAAATTAAGGTAAATGAAGTTACCATTTATGGTTCCTTACCCCTAAGTGGCAAAAAATAATAAATCCAAGAAATATATATCAAAAATACAAGAAAAACACATGTAAGGTGAAAATAACATCACTTTTAGAACATTACGACACAAGTGCTGATCCAGACACCTGTCAACATACACATTATCCCTTTGAACATCATTATTTACATCAGTACCATTATTTCATGGTACCTAACAAAGCAGGTGCACTCACTGTTCATGTAGAGGTAGACCTTGCAGACCCTATAGACCACATTTGACCTGAGATTGTTGCCTCACTGTACTCACTGTAACTGTTGCTGTCACTGTCTTGGAAATGACCAAAAATAGTCACTTGCCTGATAAAGGGTTAACCTGCGGTATTCTATGTCACAGTTCGATTGACACAATCACAACCACACAGCACAAAGCGGGACATCTGGTCACCCTATCGGGGCTCAGAGCCCAGTTACGTTAAATGTAACTGGGAGCTGATGGAGAGCCTTACTCAGAACTGGATCCAAGTACCGTTTAAGTCAAAGGGGGCTCTGCGTCCGGCTCCAACCAATGACAGTAGAATTCTGTAAGTCAGTCGTCTTGCAAAGCTCTAATACATATAAACGCAAGTTGTTTGGAAATGTCATTTGAAAATGACAAATGAGCCGGATTGCTCGTAATGAACCGCTAGGGGCGTACCAATCAGTACAACGGTATGACGTGTATCTTTGCGCCCCTATTGTACATATGTGTTTACCTGTAAGGTGATATTACATTAAGTATACACATATATACTTTTCTGTTTAGTGTTGTGCCTATGCTTCTCCTCTTTCTCCTAAATAATAACCATTATTAGCACTCTGTCCTTCAAACCAGAGCAGGAACAAGGAAGCATAATGGAAACCATAGCAACGAGACAGCAAACAGACAGCACTGCAGAAGCTAAGTGAGGATGGATGTTTGTATGGAAAGACAGTGGGATCACTCAAAGGATAAGTGAAGGGAAAGAACAGAGAAGGTATATAGAAGAGTAAATACAAGAATCAACAACTTGTCAACTTGTTTTTACCCTACATGCATGTTCAAATGAAGCAATTCAATGCACTGCAGAACGTGTCCTTGGAGTATCAGTAGTATTTAATGTGAGACAGTGCATTAGCTGTTCCAAATCAAACATATACAGACCTCCACAAACCAACAGAAAGCATGTCATTCTGAGTAGCTACAGTTTGGCACCAGGTTTATTTTGTGAACCTTAACTAACAACATGTAGTGGATGGCATTAAGGTTTCCTCAGATATTATGCTGGTTTCCCCTGGCAGTAAGCTGGAATTATAATGTCAAATTTTAAACAAATGTCACAGAAACAAACGTACAAGGATTAACTTCAAATTATTCTAATTTATTCCAGGCTTAATCTCTTATAATATCCCTGGTAAGTAGCTGTAAGCAGGCAGACGCACTCTCACAATCAGCCTCCTGTACACACACAGAAACACACCAAGTAATGCCTTGAGTAGGTCTTTTTCCCCTTTACTGAGACATAGTGTAACAGTTGGAATAATCAAACTACTCTTTTCAGGATCAAAGAGAGAGAAAACCACATTGAGAGCAAGACTGGATGGAAAACAGACTCAAACTAACCTACAGTATCTTCTAATAAGGCATTTAAGTATGCAGCATGTCTTAGAAAATTAAAAAATATGTTTTAGTGTTTAAATCGATTAAATTATAGATGGAAAACCGCCATAGCAATGCCAATTAAACTGTATGAGCTAAATAAATTATTCATGGTTTAACCTTGATAAATTCATAAGCTAAAACGTTTATATGTTAGTTTAATTAACTTTGCTTTACTTAGTGCAGTGTTTAAGTTTAGCTAGGTAGCAACCAGCTTTAGAACTGTCCTGACTCAATTAGCTGATTGCGCATGTATATGAACACATTTTTAAAATAAGTGGATAAACAACTCACCTTTTGTCAATTTTTGAGAACTCTTTGTGGTCTGAAAGTACTGCAAAGCTATGACAGTGTTAACAGCTAAACTAGTAGTAGGTAACTAGTGTCATTTTAGCCTTAGGTTGGTGAAAAAAAACATGTAAAGTCGCAGACTTTGGGGTTTTTTGATTGTTTGTTTGTTTTTGGGTTTTTTTTCCATTTATTTGGGTCGTGAAGATGGTTTTGAAGGTCAACTTGTGTTGCATTCAGGTGAAAAACAATTTGAAGTTGTAAGACGAGTTGAGTGTTGAAGCTTGCCTCCTAAAATGGGAGCCATCAAAATATGCATACACTACGTGACAGTTGTTCGGTACAATAGGCTTAAATTCTCCAACAAGGCAGTCACAGTTTGATGAATTTGGCTGACATTGACTGACAGTGTTGTGGTCTGATTTTGCCTCTCCCCTGTTGTGCTGATGGATTCAGGGATCACAGGAGGTGAGGGAAAGAATATAATGTACTACTGTTCTGTCAGGTATGAAAAGCAAAACAGGGTATGTTTGGTCTATGCCAGTAGACCACAACTTCCTTTATGGAGTGATGGCTTAAATGATTTTATAAAGACAGGTGTATGCGAGAATACTGGTCTGATATATATATATATATATATATATATATATATATATACTGTAGATAGATAGATAGATAGATAGATAGATAGATAGATA